>APFE030913090.1:38629-50729 GCA_000404065.3 Pinus taeda | reverse complement strand
GGCTCGGAGGCCTATTTATTGTTGAGAAACAATGAAAAACCCTTCACATCCAAAAACCTAACCCTAGAAGATGAAACGCCAAATTATGGGCCCCGTTTGGGTAAATTGGTACATCAATTTCCTGGGGTCGTCACTTTGGCATATGATCTCCGTTTGACACGTACGATAGCTCGTTAGAAAGATCTATCCGAGAACTACCACTTTGGGAAGGGAAACATCGGTCCATGTACCCATGTTGCCCCTAGATTTCCCAAAAAACGTCATTTAGGGCCTCAAACGGCTCCGGAAGTTCAGGACCCGAAAAACTGCTAAAAATAGTAAGTTGTGCTACAATTAAGGAAACTGAAAATGCTGAGAGAAACAATGATGGGGGTCTAGATGGACTTGGTAGGTGGCCACCAATATCCACCTAGATCACTACAGTAGAGATGGTAGGAACTACTCAATCAAATGAAAACAATCAAACAACTGAAAACAAAATGATCTTTCACTACTTCACTTTAAAAAAAAAAAAACTAATGAAAAATGCATTCCAATTCCTAATTTTCTGACAAGAACTTATCTATTAGTCCTTTTAAAATGAAAAAAATCTCTTCCTTTTTCAAATGTTGATGCAATTCTAGTTTTTAACATATGCAAACCGTAGTGATGTAACAATCTAGAATTTCATACTTTCTCATGAAACAATGAAACAAACTTTTTTGCATACAATCCTTCAATTAAAAAGTTTTCAAGACTATGAGATCTGTTAGTGTCAGTCTTTGTAGCCTTCCTCCAGTGATCAAACATGCTCTTACAAAGTGATTTTAAGGTGTCAAGGTCAAATTTTGTCATTTGAGTAAGTCTTCAAGCAAAATTTGGTCACTAGGTATTAGGTCTAGGGTTTGCTTTCACTCCTTTCAAAGTTGTCCAAATGATGATCCATGTCACCATTCAGTTGAGTGTACCATCATTCAAAGGGTTTTCAGCATCATGTCAAGTTCCACTGGGTCATTTTACACCTTGTCCATGCTTCAGTTGTGCCTAGGTAAGGTTCATTTCCCTCTCCTAAGGTTTTGAAGCTAGTTTCTCTTGGATGGTCAAATCATTAGCAAAACGTGTATCCTGATGTTCATACACCTTCCCCTATCCTTAATGTACCTTATTAAACACTTCCCATCACTAAGGTGCCCCAAATTCCTCATTTTTGCACAGACCCTAGTTTCTTGCTACAACTTCACAAGTTTCTAGGCTAGGCCTATGTTTTGCCCTTTTGGACCCCTTCCCCTCACTCAATATTTGAAATTTCACTTTCCCCTACTTCCTAGCATTCCTCACTACTTCCCAAAATTTTCTCAAGAATTTAGAAGCCCTTTATCCCCTTCATTTCCCTTCATTTCGACAAATCCCCTGTTCCACACATCGAGATAGGTTGTACTCCAATGATGTTTTTGAGCAATAAAAGATGAATTTGGGAAAGTTGAGATATTTCTTTGTCCACAATAGGCCAAGGAAGAAAAACCTCCTTCACTTTTCACACAGGTATCATGGTTTTAGAGAAATGTCAAAAATACAGGTGCCTCGGGAGACTTGATGCACCTCTCAAGGGACCTTGGTAAAATCAAGTTTTCTCCTAGCTGGGTTGGCCAAATGACTTTCTTGATGAGTCAAATGATAACTAGACACAAAGCGCTTTCCAATGAGCTATCATGAGCTCAATTTGGAGCTGAGGAAGACCTCAAAACGTTGACTGCAACAACACTCTTCCTTTAGGCAGCCTCATTTGGCACATTTTGGCCAGTCTTGGGATATTTGATTTTGGACAGGGCAAATGAACTCCAAATTCAAAAATTCTAGTTGGGTTGGAAATTCGACTCAATATCCTTTCCAACAAGCTATCCCATGCCTAATTTGGACATCGGGGAGGCCTCCAAAACTAGTCTGCAAAAAGGCGTGGCACACTTGGGTAGTGGCGTGGCGCACTGAGTGTCCACACCTTAAACACAGAAAAGGTGCAGTCAGGTCTGCTGGATGCATGACCACTAGGTGCGGGACCATAGGCAATACTGACAGAAAGTTTGGAACTAGAAATTTTTGAGCAAAAACAAACTTTTCTACCCTATGCGGCGCACCACGTGGCGCTCGCTTTTGCTAGTAGGCTCCAAATTCAAAAACCTCAGCATTTTTGGATTTGGCACGAAAAATTGTGCTTGCTTGTTCATGGAAAAGAAATTTGGGTAGGTTTTGAGCCCTCAAAAAGGTCAAAAACACTCAAAAAATGACCTCACTACCCCTATTTTGACACACAGAAAGTAGCCTTGGGAGATTTGATTTTTGATAGGGCAAATGGAGGCCAAATTGAACAATTCCACTTGGTTTGGAAAGTAGACAGGCAGACCTTTCCAACAAGCACACTTGGAGCTAGTGTTGACATCGGGAAGCCCTCCAAAAGTGGGTCCAAATAGGTGCTGCACATAGAGAATCAGGCGCGGCGGTTAGAGGAAAAACTGCCAGTTTGACCAAGTTTTGCTCTGTTTTTTGCCCAGTTTTGGCCAAATTCACTTTTTCACTCTCTTAATGTCAAATTGTGATGTAATTTCATTTACATTTATGGATCATGATGTAAATATGTCAGATTTTCATTTGGTTAGGTAGATTCATCAGTTAAAAAGTTGTTTGAAACTGAATGAATCAGTTCCCTTGTTCCTAGAGGCATGTTGTTTCATTGCCTGATTTTCAGTTCCTAGTTTAGAATCAGTTGGATCAGCTCCTAAACATGTGATCTCGACCCCTAGAGGCAAGGATGAGCTATGCTTTGTCTATATTATGTGTTTTTTCAATCATTAGCATGGTTGGACTCTTGAGAAAGTAAGGAGCTTCATTGTACACTCATATCAGTATTTTGGCTAAGGAATTGAGTCCAGGGTTTGCAATACTCTTTGGGATCCCTATGGCATTTGTTTTGGTACAGTGCTTTCTTATGTCTTTGTGAATTGATTCATGTGTTATGTACATCATTTTTTCTCTTATTTCTTCTCAGCTAAAACAAACAAGAGTGTAAGTAGAATACATTGAAATTACAGTGCTCTACTTGAAGTTTGCTTTAGTTTTTGAAGTTTTCAACTGTTTGGAGAGGATCCATGGCTTCTCTTGCCCTCTTCAACTCCTCCTCTATCTAATCCATCCATATCACTTGATTTAGAGTGCCAAATTCAGTTGCCTACCTTGCCCCATTGAGATCCCTGCAAGACTGAGCCTCATTCCCTGCACCCAAAATCTGACTTTTCATCTGAGCCAAACAAATCATCATTTTGTTCAAACCAAACTCTTGCACACATATACCTAGCCTAAGATCAGTAGTTGAATTAGTCATTTCAAGCCCTTAGCGATCATAATTTTCTAAGATTGACCCGGAGAGAGCCCTCTCCTGACCTAGTAGGGCTAGCTACCAAGCTGAGCGTGGTTTGATGTTGGCCCTGGATCCTACCTTTTCAGCCTGAGGTAAATCTAGGCTCTAATAAGATCTTCAAGTAGATGCAAACATGAAAAGAGAAGTCCATTCAGATCAATGAAACATCAACTTTACCAAACACAAGACTAATAATGTAATCTATGCCAGAAAAATATGTTCAAACTAGTAAACAAAATCTTTTCAAATTTGTGAAAAAAGAGCTCAAAGTCGTAAGAGGGACCAAAAACGAATGCAAGGAGCAAACACACCCACAACTGGACTTGATGAGTCCCAAGCTGCTGAATGGGTGACTAGCTAGATGGCATAGTGTCACTGACCACTCAATGACTCAATCAATCAAACAACAAGATGACAAACCAACAAGCAAGCAAAACCTAATGAAAAGTAACTCCCTAATCAGGGAGAAAATAGTCAAAAAGGCTCATGGGGTCAAAAACAAAAGAGCAGAACACATTAGCAAACATTGGGGTCTATCCCTAATCTTCACTTATAGAGATCGACACAATTGCCTAACAGAAGAAAAGTGCTAGAGGCTAGTCGGCGTGACTTTTCCTCTGCAATTTGCACTAGTCGGCATGACTATTAGCCAATTAAATGTGTTGTCCAAGGGAACTAAGGAAAAATAAAAAAATTCGAAACAGGGACTAGATCTGCTACTACAAATTTTAGACTTAGACCAGTAAGCAGGAGAAAAGAAACAGAACCAAAGGTAAAACGTGAAACTAGCAAAGTTCTCATGAAATCACGAAATCCAAAACAAACAAAATATGGGATCTCCCCAATGGAGTCGCCAATTTGTGGTGAATTAAAATTATAAGTGCGGACACTAACAAATTCCTCTAGCCCAATAATGGGTCTAACCACAACAAATACATTCTATGGAAGATTTCCTTAGGTTAGAATCAATCAAGAGGGCCTACCTCTTGGTCAATTATCTTGCTTGATGGTGTCCTCACTTGCTCGCTCCAACAATCTCTCTTTTCCTTCTTCAAGTTCCTGAAACAAGTAAACAACAACAACATACAAACATAATAATAAACAAATTGGAATTCAACCTACTTAATGAGTCAAGAAGCATCAAGACACGAATATGTAATATTACAAAACATGTGGAAAATCGATCGATAGATGCATATATTAATATCAAAGAGAGATTACAACCATTCGTTTTGACATTGCATCCTTCCTCTGATAAGACCAGGTTCCCACACATTTCTGCTAGCATTCCATGATGGCTTCAAATGTTAGGTCCCTATACTACTAGTGTAACCCCTTATTGTTATTAGTACAACCCCCTTATTAAATGTTTGTGCCTGTTTAGTCCCAATATTGTTATTATTGTGCCCCATAGAAGCCCATTATTTTTATTATTGTTCCCTTACATTATTATTGCTATGTCGGCTCTAATTATATTATGACCGGTTAGACTCATATATAGAAAGGAGGTCTTTTCATTTGTATCATCCAAAAATTGTTCATTTATGTAATGTAAAGGAGTTTTCCCCCTCAAAGAGGCTTAATTATAAGGTGTTTATCTCTCTTTTCTATCATTTTCTGAGCTGGTTTCATAACATTTGGTATCAGAGCTTTGGATTCTAGGGTTTCGCTGCTCCAAACAGGTCATCGTGGAATTTTCACTATAATTTTTTTCTGCAACGTTTGAGAAGCTAAAAAAAACCCATTTGAGATGCAATGGTGTTGAACCTCTGATCTAAATTTCAGATCCTGTCTCTATACATTTTTGGAGATATAATCTGAGGAAGTTAGGGTTTTTGCAAATTCCCAAATTACATTCCAAACAGGTCACCTTGGGAAAAGCATCATAACTTTTTCTCTGACCATCATATTGAATTTTCGTAAGAAGTTACATAAATCAGATGGACTACAGTTTTCTTAGGTATTATTTTCAGGTCCTAAGGTTGAGATAGTGACCTGTGGAACTTCGTACAAGTTCGCTCTATTGAACCAAACTATAATTAGGTCATCGTAGGATATTGGGAATACATCTTTCTTCAGGAATCCAATCGTGATCAGACTTGCGGAGTTAGAAATATGACTCAAATGACTATTATAGACCAAAATTTAAGAACTTAAAGATATGAAAGTATAGAGTTACATTCATTTCAAGATCGAGCTCCTAAAATCAAGAAAAAACGTGATGATGAAGTTTGATGGCAAGGATCCAGTAAATTGGATACTAAAGATGGAGAAATAATTTTCTCTATATGCTGTACCACTATTAAAGAGCGTACATATTTCATTTAATTATTTAGAAAAGAATCAATTTTTATGGTATAAAGGGTTTTGTTCTTGTAAACCACTTGCCACGTGGTCAATTTTCATAGAGGAAATGATAGCACATTGTGAGGATACAAAGAGAAACACCTTCTTTAGCCAATTGAAAAATATCAAACAAAAGGGTTCAATGGAAGAGAACATTGGGGACTTCAAAAAATTGAATATAAGGGTAAATGATATTCCAGAGAAGAAAATGGTCGATGTCTTCATAGGGACTCTAAAGGATAACATTCAACACGAGGTTCATCTTTGGGAACCTGATTCATTGGAGAAGGCATTCAGGTTGGCAAGAAAAAATGAAAGCAGAATTATGGAAACAAGGAATCCCACCACTCACAACTATAATTATGGGAGTGTTTTTTCTCTTAGCCTTCCAGAACCTACAAGGTTTACACCACAACAATTGGAAGTAAAACAAGAAAAAGGGCTTGGTTACAATTGTGATAGCAAATATAGTAAAGGGCATAAGTGTGCTGAGAAGAAATTATTTTACATAGATTATAAAGAGGAGGAAGAAAAGGATCAAGAAATATCAAAAGAAGAGGATATACACCAAGAACCTACCCCAGAGAAAGAAGAAATCAATCTAGCCATATCTTGTAAAGAATTGGAAAGAATTACCACTCCTCAAACTGTCAAGGTAGAAGGACATATCAAGAAGAAAAAGGTTCAAGAAGTGCAAGATCACATCGAGAAATAAGAAATGAATCCAACCACATCTTGTAATGAATTGGCCAAAATTACCACTCCTCAAACTATCAATATACAAGGACATATCAAGAAGAAAAAGGTAATAGTGTTGATTGATTTGGGCAGTACCCATAATTTTATTCATTTTAAGATAGCCAAGGAATTGAATTGATTCCTATATCCAGCACCAGAGTGTCAAGTGATAGTTGCAAGTGGAGGCACCATAAATCACTCTAGCAAGTGCCATAATATCAAGCTATCCATGGGATAATACGTATTGAATAGCTCAATGCTTTCCATTCCAATGGGTGATGTTGATGATTTACTAGGAGTACAATGGCTACAATATTTGGGTACGACAGCTTCTAATTTTCAAGAACTTTTCCAAAAAAAAATTGGGAAGGAAAGGAAGTTGAATTGAGGGGTATCGAAGGGAAATCGAGAAAGATAATCAACTATAACAGCGTGAGAAAGCTTCTAAATAAAGAACAATGAGGTGTAATTGCACAATTATGTTCATTAGAGGATCCCACATCGAAATCATGTATTTCTCCAGATCTCCAAAACGTTTTGGATAAACATTCCAAGGTATTTGAGACCCCCAAAGGACTCCCACCTATTCATGATCATGATCATGCTGTTCATTTGATTGCAGGAAGTGTTCCTCCAAACATCAGGCCTTACAGATATCCATATGCCAAAAGGAGTGGGTGATCTAATAATCACCCTGTGAGTGACCTCAATTAAAGATTTAACAAACAAAGGTATTACAAAGTCATGTGCTGGTGTGTGTTCTATGTAACTAAAACAACGGATCGATCATATTTCCAACACATAGACATTTTTCATGGAAAGATAGCAGAGAAATACAGTAAGCAACACAAAGACACAAATAGATTTTAATAAGGAGTTCACCCTAATCTCCAGGGTTACATCTCCGGTCCAACTTCAGTGGTGGCCTTGTTTTATTGTGTCTTGCAACAAAGAATTTACAATGCAGGGACTCAATATGAGTTCTCTTGATAGCAGATTTTGCTTGGCAGGGTGGTTCTTGGATTCGTCAAGCGACTCAGAGTTCACAAACTCTTTTTTTTTTCCTACCAGCTCTATGACTTTTGTTCTACAGTGGAAAGAGCCAACTATGATGCTCAATCCAAACAGATTCCTCAATGGGAAGGCTTGATGCTTCAAGCTCTTTGGTGCTCGATGCTGCCTATGGTTAGCTCAGCCCTCTGTCTCCTCTGCTTGGCGTTACTAATCGTTGTGCTTAGTCTTCCTCTTAGGGTTCACTGCTCACTATCTCTCACTGTATCTTGGACTCTTCGATCTAAATCTCTCTTCTGATCCCATTCATTGTCTCTGCTCATAGCTTTAGTCACCTGACCTACGTGTCTGTTCGTTTCCTCTCCTTCCCGTGTCGCTTCGCTTGTCGCTTGTGTGTTTGGAATTCCCTATTCGGCATCAGCATAATGCTCCGGAAGTAGCCACGTGTCTCCACCGGAACTTCACCAACCCGCTTGTTGATTCACTACTTTCTCCGACGTGCCGGTCAACGGATTCCAAATCGTCTTAAATCTTGGCTTAATCCCATGTCAATTCCACTCTATCTATCAGGTGCAATCTCAGCCATCCGATCTGGGCTTCACCAGATCCAACGTCATTCACACATCAAGCGCGGTTGACTTGCTCGATCGATAGTGCGCGATTGCAGCGGTTTTTCTCTCTCCTCCACTGCCACGCGTCGATCGTTGATTGTGATCACTCCGCTTTCTCCAAAACCGCTTACCGTTTAAGGGTGTCCCAGGGAAACCGCTGGTTTTTTGGTGTGGGTCCCGCATTTTTCCTTCGGTGCCTTTTCCTTTTTCCGCCTACAGTTCTTCAGTTCCTCCATGCAACCGGGTGCTGGACGCTTTTCATTTTAGCCATTTTCGCCTAGCGATGCGCGTTAGTGCTAAGCGCATCGGAAACCAGCTCCTTTTCCTGATCCCGGGCTCCCAGGGGCTATTTTGGCCTCCTGCGCAGTCTACAGGGGCCATGGTCAGCGCGCTTTGACCGAGGTCCTCGTTGTTCCATGCTGGCTGCCATGGCCACTGGGTCAGGGTGTTTTCGATTGCTGTTTTGGATTCTTCAAGGATATGTTCGACCTGTTTTGGTCACGGTTTTATGATAGTTGTTTATGGATCTAATTCGGATAACGACCTCCCAACTGAAAAGCTTTTGGACCACCAAAAGTTGGTTTTCTTCAAGCATCGACTAAGTGAGGAAACTGTTGTCTCACTTGTCTAGTCTTAATCCACTTTGCACTACTCGGCTTCGAACCTTTAAGCCCAATCCTGAGGTATTCCACCTATCCACTACGCATCATCCTTACCTTCCTATCCAGCATTGTGTCTTCCTGTAACTCATTTAGGTATTCAGGTAGTAGGTCATCAACTGATGGTAATTGACTCTGCTCTTCAAGGTCCTTAACCATTGAAGGTTCAAACAACCTCAAACAATCTGCGTTCACGACTGAGTAGATGTGCATGTAAGCTGGTAGATCAAGGCGAAAAGCATTCTCACCAATCCTCTCAAGTATCTTGAAGGGTCCATACCTGATAGGTTTTAGCTTTTTACCTTCGCCTTGCATCCTGTCCTTGTTGATGTACAACCAAACTTGGTCTCCAACTTGAAAACTAGGCTCTGTTCGATGCTTATCATGCCTACCCTTGTACTTGGACTGGCTCTTTTCTAGCTATTCCTGTACTGCCTGATGGATCTCCTGGATTTGTTCAATGAACCTAGTTGCCTTGTCCACATCACTGTGTCCATCAACCATGGTATCTTTACCAAAGACAAAATCTAAGGGAGACATTGGTATGAAACCAAAGCAGGTCTCAAAAGGAGATCTCTGTGTAGAAGAATGTTTGGCTCTATTGTAAGCATGCTGCACATAACACAAGTGCTCATCCTAGAGCTTAGGATGTTTGTTGCAATATCCCCTCAGTAACTAAATCACTGTCCGGTTAACTACTTCTGTCTGGCCATCTGTTTGTGGATGAAAATATATGCTTTTTTTTTAATTTGGTGTCCATTAGTTCCCATAGACTTGACCAAAACTTCCCCACAAATTCAGTGTCTCAATCAGATATAATAGAGGTGGGTAATCCAAAATGAACCCATACTTGTTTAAAGAACAATTTTATAGTTTGTTCAGCTGTAATCTATTTACTACAGGGTATTAAAATACACATTTTGCTGAACCTATCCACAACAACATATAGATAGTCATGACCTTTCCTAGATTTAGGTAGTCCTCCAACGAAATCCATGGAAATGCTTTCCCAAGGGTGAGAAGGAACTGGCAAGGGAGTGTACAAGCCTAGTTTCCTATTGTTGGGCTTGCTTTTAGCACACATAGCACACCCCTTTACATATATAGAAATTGTCTCACTCATTCTTGGCCAATAGCAGAACCTTTGCAGCTGTGCAACTATTTTACTTACTCCAAAGTGACCTGTTATCAGAGAAGTGTGGGCTTCCCTAATTATCTTTACTCTTTCAGTTTTGGGAATGCAAAGTTTCCCACAATGATATAAGAGTTGGTCCTTCACATGATAGTCCAATTCTTCCACTCTTTTTCCTTGACTCAAAGTTGCATACACGTCTTTAAAGTCCATGTCTTGAGCATATTGTTCTATGTAGCTTTCATGCAGCACAGAATTATGCTTAAGTATGGTAGATACATTCATAATGGGTCTAGATAACATATATGCAACCTTGTTATGTATGCCCTTTTTATATCTGATGACTAAATGAAACTATTGTAGAAAACCCATCCATCTGTAATGTCTTGATTGTTGCAGCTTAGTTTGGGAGTGTAGATATTGAAGTGGCTGATGATCAGTATGTATTACTGTCTCTTTGCCCATTAAGTAATGTTTCCACTTTTTCACACTTTGAACTAATGCATACAATTATTTATCATAGGTAGGGTAGTTAACCATTGTAGGATTAAAAGTCTCAGAATGATAACATATGGGTTTACTGTGCTGTGTCAACACTGCTCCCATGGCATAGTCACTGGCAATAGTTTGGATCTCAAATGCCCTTTGTAAATCTAGCAGTGCTAGTATAGGTGTTGTACTAATTTCGTCTTTCAAGGTGTCGAAGGCTTTCTGCTATTTGCCTCCCCACTGAAACACCTTATTGAATCTTGTCAAAGCATGTAAGGGAGCTGCAATTGAAGAAAAATTTGAAATGAACTTCCTCCAATATTGTGTCACTCCTAAGAAGCTTCTCACTTCTGTAGCAGAATTGGGTATAGGCCAGTTTATGATGGCTACCACTTTAGAGGGATCTATTTTCAATTCTCCTCCCCCTACTATATGACCCAAATAATTTGAAGAGGTTTTACCAAATTCACATTTAGAGAGTTTAACATAAATTTTTTCTCTTTTCAAAACATCTAATGTCTGCTTAACATGCTTTAAATGTTCTTCCCATGTTTTACTGAAAATCAGAATGTCATCCAGATACACGATAACAAAATCATCAAGAAAAGTTTTGAGTACATCATTCATTAATCTCATGAAAGTAGCAAGGGCATTGGTCAAGCCAAAAGGCATAACCAACCATTCATACAATCCCTGCTTTGTTTTGAACGCAGTCTTCCATGCATCTTGCTCTACAACTCTGACCTGATGGTATCCACTGTGGAAATCGAGCTTGGTGAAATAATGAACTTCCTTCAATTGATCTAAAAGATCATATATGTGAGGAAGGGGATAACGATTTTTTATGGTTATCTTATTCAGTGCTCGGTAATCAATGCACATTCTCCACGAGCCATCTTTCTTTCTCACCAAAATGATTGGTGACCCACATGGTGATGTGTTGGGCCTGATGAACCCTTTCTTGAGCAACTCCTGCACCTGCTTCTTGATTTCAGTGTTTTCTAAAGCGGACAACCTGTACATCCCAATGTTAGGCAAAGGAGCATCTTGCTACAAAATGATATCATGTACTATTCCCTTTTTGGGTGGCAGAACTTTGGGTTCTTGAAATAAAACATCATACTCTGAAACAATCTTTTCTATATCAGTTTTCTGATCAGCATTACAGCCTTCAAATATTTGGTCTTATCAGGTGTCTTTTCCTTTATAACCATTAGTAAGAATTGTTTGCATGAATTTATCATTCTTTTCATCTGTCTTGAGTTTACGAGAGTGTAATTATTCTTCAGCTTGTGAGCTCTTACAAAGTATTCGATTCCATATTTGACAAGTAGATACTTGTTCTCAGCTCTATATAAAATAGCTTTTCTATCATACAAGTAAGGACTTCCTAAAACAATTCCACATATATCCAAAGGAATTATATCTAACTCAACCTCATCTACAAATGATGACCCAAACGAAAAGTTGAGTTTGCACTGTCTGGTCACTTGTAGTTGTGCTTTATCATTCAACCATCCTAATGGGTATGGTTTCTTATGAGGTGTAGTTGTTAATCCCAATTTCTTTACAATTTCTTCAGAAATTAGATTTACTCGTGAGCAACTGTCAAACAAAGTATCAATCTTTTGATTTTTGGAAATGACTCAAATATGGAAAAGCTCACATCTTTTTCTCTCATATTCTTCATCAATGACAGATTGAGTAGAACCGCAAGGAGGGGGAT
>APFE030913090.1:15271-36452 GCA_000404065.3 Pinus taeda | reverse complement strand
GATGCAGAATCCAACAATGCTCATCATCATGCCCCTCCTTTTTACAGTGAGTGCATGAAGCTTTGCCTTTCTGTGCAGTGTTAGCCTTCCTTGCTTTCCACTTCTGCTTTCTTTTCTCCTTGCTCTTGCTTACAGTGGGTTGGGATGGTCCCCCAACTTCTAGATTTCCATTCTTTCCTCTAGCTTCTAGATGAGTAGCTTGTACAGATACCTCATCTATACTAGTGGGATTAAACATGAGGATGGTATGCCTCATGTAGCTTTGTAGACCACCAATGTACTTCAAAAGAGTTTCCGGTGAGTCTAATGAGATGCCCAACATCAATGCTCTCCTTCTGAATTCTTGAGTATACCCTTGCTCACTTTGCCATTTTAACTACTGAAGAGTTTGCCAACTCATCATGGCTTGTTGCATGTAGGCCAATGGATAAAACTGCTTTCTCATGGCAGAGACAAAGTCGCTCTAGATAGAGATGGTCCTACCATGCTTCTTCACATCAGCTTGGGTTTTGCCTTCCCACCAAACCAAGGCAGTGCCTCCTAGGCATAGGCTTGCCAGCTAAATATTACTCCTGTCTAAGTCTATGTTTTGTACCCTACAATACACATCAATTTGTCTTATCCAGTTGTCCAACTTTTCAACATTCAACTCTCCATCATATATAGGCAAATCAAATTTAACATCTAACTTAATCGAAGATTTTTTCTTATTATGCACAAGGCTACTAGGAGGTGTAGGAAAGCTTTCTTCTTTTTCCTTTCCTTTAGAGTGGTCATGAGAATGAGATTCTTCTTCTTCTTTATCTTGTTTAGAGCCTGATGAATCTTCATACTTATGCTTTCTAAAGTGCCTATACATTTCTTCTACCATAGACTTCATAGCTAGGAAACTTTCTACGAACTAGAGGTTTGGCACTATAGAGCCTTCTTCTGACATTGTCTTTCGAGAATAGACTCTCCCAATTTTAGGATTAGTTTCCAACAACTCTCCTTCTCCTAATTTGAGCTTTGATCTAGTGATCATTCACAACTAAACCAACACAACCTTGTCTAACCTTATAGCCTAGAGCTCTTATACCACTTAATCTAATAATCACCCTATGAGTGACCTCAGTTAAAGATTTAACAAAAAAGGTATTACAGACTCATGTGCTGGTGTGTGTTCTATGTAGTTGAAACAATGGATCGATCAAATTGCCAACACACAAACATTTTACATGGAAAGATAATAGAGAAATACAATAAGCAACACAAAGACACAAACAGATTTTAATAAGGAGTTCACCCTAATCTCCAGGGCTATGTCTCCGGTCCAGCTTCAGTGGTGGACTTGTTTTATTGTGTCTTGCAACAAAGAATTTACAATGCAGGGACTCAATATGAGTTCTCCTGACAGTAGATTTTGCTTGGCAGGGTGGTTCTTGGATTCTCCAAGCCACTTAGAGTTCACAGACTCGTTTTTTTTACCTACCAGCTCTATGACTTTTTGTCTACAGTGGAAAGATCCAACTGTGATGTTCAATCCGGATAGATTCCTCAATGGGAAGGCTTGATGCTTCAAGATCTTTGGTGCTCGATGCTGCCTGTGGTCAGCTCAACCCTCTGTCTCCTCTTCCTGGCTTTACTGTTCTTTTTGCTCAGTCTTCCTCTCAGGGTTCACTGCTCACTGTCTCTCTCGGTTAATTGGACCCTTCGATCAGAATCTCTTTTTCGATCCTGTTCACTATCTCTGCTCATGGCTTTAGCCACTCGACCTCCATGTCTATTTGTTTCCTCTCCTTCCTGTGTCTCTTCCCCTGTCGCTTGTCTATTTGGAATTCCCCGTTCGGTGTCAGTATAATGCTCCGGAAGTAGCCACGTGTCTCCACTGGAACTTTGCCAGCCCGCTTGTTGATTTACTGCTTTCTCTGTCATGGCAGTCAATGGATTCCAAATAATCTTAAATCACGGCTTAATCCCTTGTCAATTCTGCTCTGTCTATCGGGCACAATCTCAGCCATCCAACCTGGGCTTTGCCAAATCTAATTTCATTCGCACGTCGAGCGTGGTTGACTTTCTTGATCGATAGTGTGCGATTGCGGTAGTTTTTCTCTCTCCTCCGCTACCACACATCAATCACTGATTGTGATCACTCTGCTTTCTCCAAAACCGCTTACCATTTAAGGGTGTCCCGGGGAAACCGCCGGTTTTCGGTGTGGGTCCCGCCTTTTTCCTTCGGTGCGTTTTACTTTTTCCGGCCGCGGTCCTTCGGTTCCTCCATGCGACCAAGTGCTGGAGGCTTTCCATTTTAGCCATTTTTGCCTAGCAATGCGTGTTAGCGCTAAGCACTAATGCACATCTAAAACCAGCTCCTTTTCCTGATCCAAGGCTCCCAAGAGCTATTTTGGCCTCCTGCGCAGTCTCCATGGGCCTCGGTCAGCATGCCTGGACCGAGGTCCTCATCGTTCCACGTCGGCTGCCATGGCCACTAGATCAGGTTGTTTTCGATTGTTGTTTTGGATTCTTCAAGGATTTGTTCGACCTATTTTGGTCACGGTTCTATGACAGTCGTTTATGGATTTGATTCGGATAAGTGGGAACTCATTCAAAAGTTGCAGAAGATCCCAGTTCAAACAATATTGCGAGAAATTGACAAGGAAGGAAAAATAATATTGGAACCTGAAGCAATCACAGAACCAAGAAATCGAAAACTACGAAATAGATCAATTTCAGAGTATCTCATCAAGTGGAAGAACTTACCCGCTAAAGATTCCACATGGGAGGACAAGAATTTATATAGACGTATCAAGAACTAGTCAAGCGTTTAGGAGAACACTTTTTGAAGGGGAGGGGCATGTTAGGTCCCTATACTACTAGTGTAACCCCTTATTATTATTAGTACAACCCCCTCATTATATTGTTGTACCCATGTAGTTCCAATATTTTTATTATTGTGCCCCATAGAAGCCCACTATTGTTATTATTATGCCCTCACATTATTATTGTTATGTCGATTCTGATTATATTATGACCCCTTAGACTCCTATATATAGAAAGGAGGTCTTGTCATTTGTATCATCCAAGAATTGTTGATTTGTGTAATGTAAAGGAGGTTCCCCCCTCAAAGAGGCTTAATTCTAAGGCATTTATCTCTCTTTTCTATCATTTTGTGAGTTGGTTTTGTAACACTAAACAACAATAGTTCAAATGCTCTTCCATTTAGATTTCACTCCAAACCAAACAAAGTTCTCCCTCACACAACTAGATGGCTACAACTAGTAACAACGTGCTTGTCTAATCAAAATAGTACACTCACACTCAGCCAACACTCTAACCAACTTGTTCTTGGAAAGAAGGGAGGCTTATATAGGGAATATGGCTGGGAGATGGATCCTCTTCTCATGGGAGAAGGACTTATCCCTTGAGGTAGTTCCATCATTATAGGGGAAAGGAGCCCAAACTGTAATCCTCGACCCCATCTAGCCAAACCATTTACCAGACTTCCATTACAGAGCTTCTAGAGTTTGAAGCTTCAGCTCTAATTTAAAAATAATTCCATAACAAGATATACGCGATTGGCACACAACTCAGTCACACTGGTCATCGTGACTGGAACACAGCTCAGTCGCATTGGTTGGTGTGGGGAATAGTGCTAATATTTGCACATCAGCATGGGGGAGACAATGGTCATTAGTGTCGGCCTTGTAAACGACGCGAAATAGAAGTTTCAGGAAAAATGGTGCAAAAGGGAAATGATCTGCTCATGAAGAGGGACATAATGGGAGTTTCTCCATGAAGGAAAAGCATGCGTGGTTCACTATAGAGTTTCTCCAGGATCAAGGAATGGGGAGTACAGGGATAGTGACAAAAGGCTATGTAACAAGCGATCAAGATTCGAGCTTTCATACATAACAATTTGAGAAGAAATCATTGCTTGATACATAAGTAAAAAGGATTACAAGATAAAAGTACCATTTATAATATGTCCTACTCATGTGTTTCAGAAATATTGATCTACTTTCAGTCCATTAAACACCATCTAAGAGTACAAAAGTGCAATTTTAGTAGAAGATGCTAAATCAGACAAAAATATATCCTATTCTATTAATTTTACCAGAGCTTCCTCAAAGGGATAGAAGTGCATGTTTTGAAGATTATTTCTGATAAAATTATAGATCCCTCTCTAAATGCATGAGATGGGTTTAAATACTTAAACTATAAAACTAAAAATAGATTATTACAAAAATAGTTGAGGAGTTTTAAAGGACCTGCCTCAAATTATGCAAAAATAAAATCAAAATAGAAATGATCATGGTGACTAGATATCCTACATTTGATCCCTCTGATCGCAAATGTCCATCATGGGCTTGAGTTGTGTTGGTTGGCTGACTTTAGCTATCAACTATCCAGCGAATACGACATCAGTTAGTCCTGGTGCCATTTTCTTTGTAGAAGTGGTTAGGCATCACAGGGTCATCTATTGGCTGTGAGGTTTTCCCAAATGTCGCCAATATGCTTCCTAGTTTAACCTAGTCCTTTTCCTTATTACTTTTGATTTTTCTTTTGTTTCCTGTTTCCACTGTAGTTCAAGCTGTTTTGCATTAGGAAGAAAACTTGGAATGGATTCTTCCACAAGGTTGGCGCTAAGTAGAATTTCATTGACATTTTCTATGACATTGTTTATTTCTGCTGCCACGTCTACTGTTACCATTTCTTCCTCTTTAAGTTGAGAATCCTAGTTCGAAAATAAGATTTATTTATGTGACTCTTCTAGTTTAGGTAAGTCGGCTTTTCTCCCATTTTTCGTATTTTGGCAGGTGATGAAATAAGAGACCTTCTTAAAGATCTCATCATATTCAAGTCTCATCTCCATGACTTGACTTATCAATTTGTCGCTTGTTTCGCAATAAGATTTCCATTGCGAAATCTTCTAGCACAATAATTCTTTTTGGTGCATCAGCTTGGAGTTAAGACTGAATGTTTTGGTAATAAACTGATCAATTTTTTTATCATGTTTCTATAGATCAATTATTACCTATATTTGTGCTTCTTTCTCTGCTAAGCTAGTTCGATGTTCTATTTGCATCCACTCGAATTCCCGTTGTAGCATAGCTAACTGTATCTCTGCTTGCTGGTCAGATCTTGCTTGGTGTAATCATTGTTGAAGTGACAAAATTTTATCTTCTTTTTCTTTAAGCAACATTTGCACCTCTGTTGCTTTGTTGATGGTCATTGTCGCATAGGCACTTGCAAACTATGAGATTCTAGTAAGATTGGCAGATGGGTTAATGGGTGAGTCTTTCCAGAGAACAACCATCGATTCATTTTTAGGGGTAATAACAGCTGTAGAGTCCAACTTCCTTTTATTCCTTTGTCTTTTAATGACGGCCTTATGTTGTGGGCTATAAAACACATCTAGAGGGGGAATCTCCTATATTCTCGAAACTATTTCAAAAGTGGGGCTAACCGAGATGTGTTCTACCTCTTGAGTATTCATAGTCTCCTATGCCATAATTTCTTGAGTTGTTTCCTGTTGTGAGGTTTGCAACTCTGGCGTGTGTTCCTCTGTGTTGATACTTTTATTAAAATTGTCCCAATCTTCCTCTAAATTGATTACCAAGGGTTTTATTGGTTGTGTGGAGGCGGCATGGATTTCAACCTGCTTGCTGGCTGAATTTTCTTCAGCTATCTTTTGTGGATACTGAGTTGTATACTTTACTGACTCCCTGCTTTTGCTTTTCCCATTTTGTAATGACTTCTCTAATTCCTTGGTAGATTTCTCCTGGAATTCTTCCCTAGAATCAGTTTTAGAATTTTCTTTGGAGTCACCATCTATACTTACACTGGGAGTAGGCTCCCTTATTGGTTCAGTGAATAATTGGTCCAATGGGACCTTTGATAACCTACTTTCTCTATAGCTTTAAAAGTTTTCAAGGTCTTCACGGTCAAAAAGTAATTGCGCCATATGCTTCACCTCTATGAAGGTGTTTTTCTACAAAAATATGTCATCAAAGGCATCTTCCTCGTTACTGAATACTTTTATTTTCACCATAGTGGTAAAATATTTGACAGTGTCGAACGGGTCATATTTCCTTCTAGGTAATTTGGGTAATTGTAGAGATAACATATTCTCTGCTTCTTTAAATGCATGCCCTAGGTCATGTAATGAAAACACTCCACACTATAAATGGAATGTAAGCTAGATGGCCTTTTTTGATTCCTTTAATGTCTTTCTCATCCCTCCCTCACTAGCTGTTTGATAGGCTATCTTTCTAGCCATCAATTTATATGGAACATAGTATGGGAGGACATGGAGGGAGGTGATGCTACCAAACACCCTGATATATGTAAATGCCTCCTCCAGAAACCATTTGGCCACTTGGAGGATATCTACTTCAGCTTTTTGGTAAAACCTGGGGGCATCTTAGTTATAAAGCTGCTTGTGAATAGGGAGCATAACTCCATGACAAATATTGAAAAAAAGTGGTCGAAAGTTGGATTTCCACATGTCTTTATGGTATATGTGAATGGGGAGTGGATTTTGAAAAATCCACTTCCATCCCATGATAGGGAATTTCAAACTGAAAAAAAATACGTCCATTATATAGGCGCTCATAAAAAATGGAGGGTAAACCCTCGAAGCTTTTTTCCTTCTATACTCGATTATTGTTCTTGCTAAATTGTTAGACAAAATTTGTGCCCAATTCATTATAGTTGCATTAAAATCTACATCTATTAATAATAATCACTCTCAAGAGAATTTAGTACTGTTGGGTTTGCCAAATAGGCTACACAGCATGGCTGCTACAAAACTATGAGGGGGACAAATAAAAGTAGTGTACTTTGTCTTTCTTGATTTTGTCTTCATTATTTGTCCATGTCCATGTGAAGTCCACTGGGTCTATGTTCTCTTTGGCAAACTTCTCAATGAACTACCTATTGTAGATGACTTGTGGCTCTAGTAGGTGGTACATAAGCCACAGGTTGTTTTGGGTAAAAGATCCCATAACCTCTTGGTTTCTTCTCTTGAGTTCACTGTTTGAGATGTCAACTTCATCAATAATCCATTTAACCATGTCGGTATAAGGGATTATCTTCAGCTGCGTGGCTATGCGATGCAAAAATGAGCATGCTGTTTCAAACATGGAAGCGTCTGAGGAATCACGTCCATCGATTGTAACATTTGTTTCCAGAATCCTTGGTTGCTTCTCCTCCAATATATTATACATGGCCTCCCATGTGGAGTTTCCTCCCTCTCTATTGCATGAAGTATCTGTAAATAGAGGAGTCATTTTTGACTTCTCAAAGACCACCACCTTGCGTTTCTTCAGTGTTTCTCTCAACGATTGGCTCTGTGGATTTTTCCTGAAAGTGAAGAAAAATAGCTATCGAATACACAAAGATGATAATGAATGTAGAATAAAATAATGCAAATAACTTGTAAAGGTGATAAAATTATTTTTATTCGAATGCACGTAAGAAGATATAATATCACGCTAAATGGCTTTTCACACATAAATGCAGTTATCTCTTACTAAATGCCCACTAATGCTTCATTATCCATTAGCCTTAATGTTCATAATTGTCTGCATCATAAAATGGGAAGAAAGCTTCTAGGGTGGCGAGCCTTTGAACTGTGATAATGGCGATTGTGTGATTTGCAAAGCAATATAGCAGATTGTGATATCACATTATTCCTTTTATCTTTTCTTACCTTCTACCATGTTTCTACGAGATGCGAGATGTAATCCACTCGTTTATCATTTGAAAACATATCTACTTGCTAGGTTTTACCATGTAAAAGACCCTTTTTAATGAGTGGCAGACCTAAAACATTTGCTTATGATATATTTAAGGAGTGTGTCTAGGTCTTAATTATGTTTCTCAATATCGGCTTGTGGTAAGTTTGTGGTGTTCATTTGAATGCCTGAAATGTGATGCGATAAAGATTATATGCCATTGAAATTTCACGTCTCGCATGTTTGAGATAACCTTTTAAAGGCATGTCCTTTATGAATGGTGACCTGTGATGCGAGACTCAGCTTTTGAAGAAAAGCTTAAGGACTTAGTTT
Organism: Pinus taeda; assembly: GCA_000404065.3. Taxonomy (NCBI): domain Eukaryota; kingdom Viridiplantae; phylum Streptophyta; class Pinopsida; order Pinales; family Pinaceae; genus Pinus; species Pinus taeda. Next base: position 28,401 of record APFE030913090.1, on the reverse strand, counting down.
ATGTGAGAAATATGATATTTTCAATCATAGAGTCCTCTTTCAATCATTATTTACTAGATTTGGTGGGTTAGAGAGGTCTTTTGATGATGCTTAATAATGTTGTATGGGAAGGTAAGCATTTAGTATTTCTCTAGAAAAAAGGGGGGTTTAATTGATATCTTGCATTATTCCAAAAATAAAATAAATGCCTAAATGATAAGTTTTATTTTTGGATGGATTTTTTAAAGGGTCCTCATTTATTAACGCAATATTAACTATTATCATTAATAAACGGGGGTTTATTGAAAAGAACAATAGGTACTTTTCTTCTGCATCTTCCTAATCCTGAAAGGAGACTCTAAGTCCTCTGATCTGAGATAAGGGTCTGTGCTCCCTTCGTCTTTGCCTTCGATTTCAATCTCAACATCGGTGCAACTCATCTGAGGTTTTTTGAGGTCAATAGTTACCTGCGATATTGCTGCAACATTTTCCTTTGGTGCTTCTTTCTCTTTTGTAGAAGCCTTTTCCTTATGGAATATCTTTTATTTTGTAGAAGCCTTTTGTGCTTCTTTGTCTTTCGTATAAGCCTTATGTGCTTATTTCTCTTTATATTTCTTGGTCATTGGTGTAGCTTATGTTTTCCCAGTTTCTCCTTTTGCAACCTTACTTGTTCCTGTGCCTTCATTGGATGGAATGAGCCATTTACTTAACCATTTTCTTATGAACCCCATAATGAAATTCTCAATGACTAAATATGGCAACTTATCCCATGTTCCTGTGGCATCCTTCCTTTCATGTATGGAAAAACTCTGAAAATTTGCATTGAAATGAAATATTTGTGTAATGCGCATGTAAAATAGGTGACAACCATGGGTGTTGGCTGATCACCATATCCAAATTAGACTCGAACAATACCAAAAGAATATTTGTTTCAATGATGTGGTCACGATCCTTCATCACCCACAATGAAGTGAATTTCGCAGCCTCACACAAGTTTGGATCCTGTGTTGGGAACTAGCTATCATCAAGCATCCTCCAGGTTACCAGTGCAATCAACAACAATAACCATGCATAGTGGAAGGCCTTTCAATCCTCCTGGTCTTCACAGAAATCCTCGAGGAACACGTGATAGAGATACTTGGTCCAATTTTAGTGGAACCCTTTGCTAAAATACATAGCTAAATATACTACTCAGGCCGACACTTCATCGACGCGACACTTCTACATTATTTTTTCAGCCAAAAATTGTGTAGAAAACTACACAAATCCATCCATTATAGAACTAATGGTGTAGCCACATGACTATTTCAGAAACCTAAAATTTCTTTTCATCTGATCTACGAGCTTCTTCTCCTGCAACTTCCCCACAAAAAGCATCTACAATTTTTGTGCCTTGATAAGGTAACATGGTGATTCTATGGACCAACATATCATCAATTGGGATGGACCCTCCCAACCAAAGGCACCAATCATGAACCAAAACCAACAATTGACACACAGAGATAGTATTAATGATGTTGTGGCTAAAATTTGGGACCCACAAAATGTTGAGCAATCTTGCGCACTCAATTCTGACCACCCACTTTATTGTATCAAGCCTTGTGACACTTGACTCCTCGTAGTAGACCGATTTCAAATATTTTCTAGGTTCCAACTATGGGAACTTCACATGATCACCTAGATCCAAGTCCTCCACCTTAAAAAATGGTACCGGAGCCAATAGGTACTTCCTTTGGGAACAATGGTGTGAATAATTTGTACTTCAGTGAGTCAGGGTCCTTAGTGACCTTGGCAGCAAATTTCCTAAGGCATACATAAGGTGGTAGTTGAGTAATCAACACTGCTTCCTTTGCATCGATATATTCAACCCCCATAGTTAATTCTTCCTCATCGAAGTCCAAGGGTTCCATCAGTTGCTTTCTTTTATCCATCTGACCCTTTTGTCTAACCTCAGTTGGGTATCTATGTGATGATTTCCAAATCGGTGCTTGTTGTGGCTTCTTTTGCTTCTTCTCTCCTACCATAGAGGCAATGGGTTTAGGCCTCGACAACCTAGATGTTGTGGTAGGGACTGGTGTTTTTTGTATTCATTTTTTCAATACTCTCCCAGAATAGTTTCTTCTACCACATAGACAAATACACCTCAAACCTAAGCCATTGCTGCAAAAATTATTTATGTATCTCTTACCAATCTTGTCCAAATATACAACAATCATCTGAGCTCAAACTTAGGCACAAAATCTCAAGCAAATCTCTTTGGAAACAAAGTGTTCAAATGTGGAGTGAGATGTTGTATTTATAACCCTTTTTAAATTAAAATTCATTAGTTCCCTCTAGATATCCTTCATTAATTCTCATTTTATGGTAGATTTCAAAAGATATGCTCCTTAAATGCTTCCCCCCCACTCCCTTTAAATGAAAGATAGCCATCCCATCATCTACAATGTTTTCAAAAGTTACTTTTTGTCCACACTACATAGGAACCACCTTGCTAGTGCATCTCCTTCTTCACAACTCCCATCTACGTCTTTCTCTTAATCATCATGTAACCCATTCACCTCACCAAACTGTCCTTCTAGCAGCATCGTTTATAGTCCTACACTTCCTTGCAACTACCTCAAGTACTAAGACTATCCTGCATCCATATAGTCATTGCTGTTGAAATGTGCCAACAATAATATTCAAATTTTAATTTGTCTTTGAATTAAAATTCGAATTTAGTCTCACCAACTGCTTGAAAAATAATTAATTAATTCATCTTGAGTTAATTAGTTGGAGAAATTCAAGCTAGAAGTCTTTCTGAAGTCATGCAATAGTTATCCCCTAAATTAAGGTGATTATTCCTTAATTAAGGAGATAAGGATGAGTTCTAATTGAGTTGTAATTAGTTAGGTCAATTTATTGATTTAAGTCCAGTTAAAGTAGTTCCAAACTTTTTGAGGAAATAATTGTGAGTTCAATCAGTTAATGCATGCATGCATCCAATTAGTGTACTCCAGATAACTGAAGATTCTCTCATCAGTAACTCATGCATTTCTATTCAGAGAAAGACCCAGTTGATATTAAAGAGAGGGACATTGTACTATTAGTTGCATGATTTTTCCTATAAGGAAAACTCATGCATGCAAAAAGGAATTCATTCCTTGAGTATTGCGCAGTTTTACAGTGTGTGAGATCAGTGTGAGTGATTAGTGTTACACTCGGTAATAGTTGGATCACCCAAGAGAAACATCACAAGGAAATAGGAGCTTGGAGGAAAGAGGAGAAGGCATATGAACAATCTATTTTGTTTGTGAGCATCTGAGAGGGATTGTACTGAGAGCTGGCTAGCTATAAGAGCTAAGCCTTTGTGTAATCCTGATATATTTCCACTTGTATGTTAATATAGATAGTGGGGTTTTTAGCTGAGGCTTTCCCCTGAGTATTATTTTGTGTTTCATGTGCATTGATTCTTCTTCTGGTTATATATGTTCCACTTGATCTTGCTCAAATCTATTAAGCTTCCATAAGTTTGATTGTAGAAGTAGATTAAAATATTTTTCTTTAGTTATATTGCATTATCAGGTTAATCTACAGTGAAAATTTCTACATGGTATCCAACAAAGGTAATCAGAGTTGTGTGTTATGCACCAAATCGACCTATCTTTTCCCTGCATTTCCACTCCTCTTTTCATCCCTTTTGTAATCATTCACATACATTTACTATGTAAAACTATGAGGTAATTCCCCTTTATCATCTCTTGGGTTATTTAATTAATGAAGTAGAGTCACGAGGGTTTTACCTATGCGAACCACTAAAATATGTTATGACCATAGATTATGGAGTGTAAGTGTTAACCGCATGACATATCGCAATTGATTGACGATGAAATAGCATAACTGATTAGTAGTTGTTCTCACCCCATTTTGGATCATTCCTTTCTTGCTTTCTTGGCTCTAGTGCTGTGTTGAACTGATGTATATCTTAGGGCATATAGTTGCCAAGTTTTGGGGAGCGATGTTATTCCCCTTTGTACTGTATAAAACACGGGTCATTCATGTATAAGGGGTTAGCCAAACCCTGCATTGTATTGTAACAACATTGTTCAGATTAATAAAGTACAACCCTTTTTTCTAGTCTATCTTTCACTATGAGTAACAAAACCATGATTAGAGAGTTGGGCCCACTCTTCTGATCAAGTGCCGCGTGTTTCTTTGTTATGTGTGTATTGTTTATTGTTGTGTTTATTTCTTGATTGTTGTTGTAGTTTCTTTAAATCACTGTGAATAGCTTTTTAAGTTCTGTAGATGAGCTTCTATTTCTATTTTAGCAATGTTTGATTTGGTAATCATGAACCCTTGGTCGATGACAGATTGCAACCTTGCCCCTACATATACCTTGCTTGTTGTGTTTAAAGGAATACACCCCTGCATGATACATTAATGTTGGAAAAGGGGTGCATAAATTGTTCATACCTGGACACCAACATTTTGGCATCATTTCTAAGGAGGATAACAAGGTGCAAGACACGATCTGTATCAACTAGAGGGCCAATCTCTTGTCCTAGGGAAACAACGAGCTTTCTCACTCTGCTCCAGGTCCTGAGTGTAGGTATTTCATTTGTTTTGTGCTTTTATTGTTTTCCTATTTTATTAGGGATGATCTCTTGCCCTAGGGAGGGAGGGGTCCTTTGACGCCCTGCTCTAGGTCTTGAGCTTAGATTTCCCTAGCATTTTTGTTGTTTTGGTTTTGAGAAACCCAATCTCTCACCATGGGGAGGGAGGGGTCCTCTGACGCCCTACTTCAGGTCTTGAAGTGTTAGGTTTTCTCATGTCTTTGTTATTTTTCTTTATTGGGTTTCTTGTCCTAGGGAGGGAGGAATCCTTTGACACCCTCCTCTAGGCCCTAAACCCTAGGTTCCTTTCTTCTTCTCTTTTTCCATTAACTGTTCTCTTTTCAACGTGATCTCTCGTCCTGGGGAGGGAATGGTATTTTGACACCCTGCTCTAGGTCTTAAGCACTGTGATCTGGTAGCAACATCTTTTGTCACACCAACTTGTATGAACCAATAGCCAAATAAAAGGGGTAGAAGGAGAGCCCCAAAGAAGGGAGGACATGATTTGAGAAGGAATACTTATATCCAGCAAATCATTACAAAAGCTTAATCAAAGGCATCTTCCCGTGCAACTGTGAGGCCAGGTGCATAGACAGGATCTGAGGGAGAATCTGTAGATCAACCAGTGTTGTCCACAACACCCCCTATTAATTTGACACAAGAGGCCCTTCCAGTAGCTGGAGAGACAAGCAACAGTACGCTTGATAAAGGGATATCGTTGCTCGTAACAGAAGAAGAAGAAGTTGCAAGTAAAGCATCAGAGGGAACGGTCCATCCTAGTAGGGAAGAAGAAGTTGCAGAGAGGAGATCTGAAGGGTCAAGCCACTGTGACAGGGTGGAAGAAATTGTAGAGACACTTCTATCACCAAAGGATAGAGGGAGCATTGTTAAGGAAACTTTAATCCCTGTGATAAAAGCCCTTCCGAGAGAGCCTGCTGAAATCCCCAGTGAGTATTGGAGGATATTCATGGCACCTACAACCTCTACTATTGACTTCCCAATTGGGGATCTTGGGACTGGCACACCAACAAATCCCATTCCAAACAACTTTACCCAGTTTCCATGGGTTTACTTCAGAAGACCCCAACACATTTTTGTTTGAATTTGACATTGTGTGTCGAGGATATGATTTTATAACAGATGCTTAGAAATTGAAAATCTTCCCTACTACACTAAAAGGGATAGCCCTGCAGTAGTTTATGGGTCTTGGGGGAAGGTCTATCACCACATGGGAGGAGATGAGAACTGCTTTCTTGGAGAATTACCAGGACTACTGTAAAATCACGGGATATTAGAGAATAACTTTTCAAATTTACACAGAAAGAGGACAAAAATATGGAAGACTGTGTGGAATGCTTTAAATACACATTGTAGAGATCAGGTCACTCTGAGCTAGATAAGGACATATTAAAAATTATCCTTCTCTGGGCCTTCCGAGAGGACTCTTTGGAATTGTTAAATATAGTCGGAAAGGGAGATATATCAAAGGAGAAATTTGACACCATCTGCGAGTTGTTCATCTAGTGCTCAAGGAGAGTTGCAATGAATAAAGAAGGGATTTAATCAACAAAAGTATCTGGTGGAGGTGTTATAAAAGTAGAAACTGGGAATCTGTTGGAAAACATGAGGACTGATATCATGAGTACCTTGTCTGAACAAATAGAAACGCTACAGGTAAAATAGAAACAACTAGAATTGGAAAGAACTATGGTTGTATTTTGACAAGCATGAAGGAAGAAACACCCACAGAGGCAATTTTCATTAAACTTTGTAGAGAAGTGTGCAATCTATGAGTTGAATCATGCGACAACTTCATGCCCATCCTTGCTAGGACTAAAAGTGGTTTTTCAAGGGACAGGTGAAGAGATGGAGTAGTTGTACTTTATGGGACCTAAAAAGCCATGGCAACCTTGGCTGTCAATGGGAAATCAAGGTATGTTTCCAAATCCATCTCAGTATTTTAGTAATTTTAATATGAATCCCTAGTCCATGGCTTATTTGCCCATGTGGCCCAAATACCAGTGTCCACCTTGGCAGCAATAGGCTCTTCAAGCTAGTTTGAGTTCCTTATGGGCTCTAAACTAGTGGAGACCTTCTCCTCCTGGTCAGTTTCCCCAGTTAATGCCACAAAAACAACTTCAGTTACTCGCTAATGTGCCTCTTGGTACTTAGCCTGTTCGTCCCCAAATTCCCATCCAACCCACTCTGAATCCTAACAATAAAGGGGCTCAGTAAGTTGACACCCTCAACCTACCTTCATATAGCATCTCTATTGCAGAATTCTATGACATGAATTTACAATCTGGGCAGACAGTAGATGCTTAACCCTCACTAGTTATCATTGAAAAGATTGACAGTGAGGAAAAAGAACCAGACAAGGTTGAAGAGGAATCAAACCGAGTCAACAAAAATCATACACCTCCTCAACCGCTAGTTATTCAAAAACACCAAGCTGAATTGTCCTATCCAGAAAGGTTGGATTTGAGTAAACCAACCCCTCAAGCTAAGTTTGACCTGTTAGGGGAGTTATAGAATTTATTTGTTAAGATTCCCCTGTTGCAAGCTATGAGGGACATACTTATATATGCAAAAACGCTTAGGGAATATTGTGCTAGGAAGCCTAAAAAGAAATCAAGAGACATGCTAACCATTCATATAATGGGAAAGTTATCATATTTCATGATGGGAATGTCCATGCATATAAAGTATGGGGATACCGGGAACCTAATTTTAAATTTTCAAATTAATGGGGTAGAAATTCCAAATGTACTAGTACATTTGGGTGTTGCCATAATTGTCATCACTGTTGAAAATATGTGTGCATTAGGTCTTCGTAACTTGAAACGCACACCTACAGTGTTAGAACTGGCAGATCGATCTACAGTGAAACCGGTAGGGAAGTTAGAAGATATCTCAATTTTGGTTGATTCATGGCACTACCCTATGGACTTCCTAGTACTTCAAACGCAATCTCCAGCTAGAGGCCATCCCCTGATTCTGGGAAGACCATGGTTGGCAACCGCAGATGCTTATATTGGGTGTCGGTCTGGACAAATGATCATTTCAAATGGGCAAAACACAAAGAATCTAGTATTATATCCTCCTACAGAACCTCACCCATTAGCAAAATCAACAGGCCGAAAGAAATCTTTACCTAGGAAAGAGTCTGAATAAGAAAATGAGGAGTTAAGACTAGTTCTTACTATTGGACATGCCCTCTAGCTAAGAACCAAAATGGAAGATGATAGAATTACTACCTTTATTAGTGATCCCTATTCTATTTCAGATTTAAATCAACAAATCTTGGAGTTCGTCTTGAGCTGTGAGACTGAGGAAAGTATTGGAAGAATAGATGGATTTGATGAGCTGCCTACAACTACACCCCATGAAAGTGTTTCCATGGAAATAGAACTAGAAAAATCCCTGAATATCAATCCAGTTCTGTCAGAGTACCAGAAGAAACAACTCTTGGATGTTCTTCAGAAACACAAAGAAGCCTTCGCCTAGGACTACTCAAATATGAAGGGGATTCCTGCTAATGTATGCACCCATCACATATATATTAAGGAGTACTTTCGTCCTGTGAGGTAACCCCAGAGAAGAATGAACCCTGCTCTGAAAAATATTGTTACAGTAGATGAAAATCATACTTCCTTCCTAGTGAACGAACACTGTTTGAAGTTATATCACCATCCAACTTCTAAGGATGGCTTCATCAAACATCTTTCTGATACATTTGGTTTGATGGTTGTTGGTGCAGAGAATGCTCCCTCTACCTTCTATTGAATATATATATATATATTATATATATAATAATAGAATATATATAATATTATATATATATATATATATATATAATATAATATATATATATATATATATATATAATAATAATAATATATATATATAAATGATGATGATGATGATAATAATAACAATAATAATATGTTGTTACTACTTACTTGTTTGTCGTTTTGTAGGAATAAGAACCAAATTATGACAAGGAGAAACTGAGAAATTTTCCAAGTAACAGTTATTGTTGTTACTCCGCCGTTGTTATTACTTTGTCGGTGTTGTTACTCTGCCATTGTTGTTACTCTACCATTGCTATTACTTCGTCAGTGTTGTTACTCCACCATTGTTGTTACTCCATTAGTGTTGTTACTCCACAATTACTGTTACTCCACCATTGTTGTTACTCTGCTGGTGTTGTTCATCTATCGTTGTTGTTACTATGCCGATGCTATTACTCCACCATTTTTGTTTCTCCATCATTGTTGTTACTCCATAGTTGTTGTTACTCTGCTACTATTGTTACTCTGCCGTGCTGTTACTCCGTTGGTGTTGTTATTCCGTCGGCGCTGTTACTCTGCCATTGCTGTTACTCCACCAGTTATTTTTGTTGTTACTCCACCGCCAAGTAGGTTGCTAGGTATGCCTTCATTGACTCTTATGCATTTAATTAAAATATTCCAAAGAAGAGACTAGTACATGCTGCAGACAACCGCATTTAAGTTCGGGGGGCTCCCGTCATAAATAAACAATGGTGTACCTAAAAATGTAATCATATCACATCACTACCAAATCTAGTGTGAACAAAAACTGAAAATAGTGCAATTTTGTAATAATCATTCCGATGCATTGGAATTTGAAATCATACACCAAAAACCTTATTGGTCATTTCCCCTGTATGCTATATTCAATCACCATAATCATTCACCTATACTGCCATACCCTGACATTATTTTCTATTCGTTTCGAGGTCTACCAGCCATTATTACATTATTTTACCCCATAGCCACCATGCTAAAATTATCTCCATCATCAGTTGGGTTGTTGTTACTCTCCCCCTACCAACGAACTGTCTCCATTGTGTTGATCCAGTTCCTACAGTGATGGGTGGGTTGGTTGTGCGCCATGAACCAGAGGACATGACAATGGTCCAAAACATTCAAGAAGTATGGCAAGGTTTTGAAAATGCAAGGTGGAACATCTATTTCAACATATTCCAGGGGTTTAACGAGGTGATTGCGAGTGAATTTTCACTCAATTTAGAGGAAGGGAGCTCTTTGGTCTAGGGGATAGAAATCCCTGTTACAGAGGAAACCATTGCAGAGGTTAGTGGGCTACCCTAGCAGGGGAAGAGATGGTTTTCATGAACAACCTCCTTCTCGGAGCTCCCTAAAGCATTTTTGCAAGCCAAAGAAAATGTTGTTCATAAAAGTCGAGGGTATGACTGAAATTAATTACCACACCCATGGGTTGAGGTAGCAGGTTTTGTAGTGAGATATGTATCCTGTGAGGGAGGTATACCACTATGTTCAAATATCATTTCAAAATGTTGGCTCACCTTTGGTTCCCATAGTCAGAAGCCTTCTCATTGAATATGCCTTTCTTCCTGTTAAAAAGTCTCCAGCTAATGGCACACTCTTCTTGGTGTTTGCAACAAGTGGCAGCAGTCATTACGAACCATGGTCTGGTTCGGCTATTAGTCATGCATGCAATCAATCAACTTCAAATCTCATGCAAAACATTCTAGATTCTACAAAGGAAGAGATAGCAGCTACTAACGCCGCTAGAGAAGAAGAGCTAAAAGCGATGGAGGAAGAACCCGGAGCCGAGGATGAATACATATATAAAGAAGAACCAGAGGAAATGGAGATGGAACCCGAGGGGCTAGAACAAAACCGGGAGTGTGAACCAGAGAGGATAGTCGAGGATGCTCCACAAGAACCAGCCTTGACTGTAGAACCGATGGAAGAAGACATGTTGTAGCAAGGGGTCAATATAGAAAGGGTCACTAACACCACGACCGAGGCTATCTCATAAGAACCAGCCTTGACCATGGAGCCAATGGATAAAATCAGCAACACTGTAATAAGAGAAGAGGTACCACATCAGGCTAAGGTGGAGGAATTTGTTAATATTGCAGCTGGGGGTGTTCCACAAGAACCACCCTCGACCATGGAACCAATGGAGGAAAATGAACCAAGATGAGAGGGGCCCAAAGCTTAAAGAACCATGGGGCCAATAGAAGGAGAGGGTATGGGTATAATGGATGGAATTGATGTAATGATGTAAGAATCCATTTTTATCAATGTTGTGCTAGAAGAAATAGTGCTAGCATCATCTGTTCAAAAACTGTTGGATACAGAAGGTTGTGCTACATAAGAACCACCATCAACCTGTCCAACACTGGATATTGCAGAGGAATTAGATGTTGAGATTGACGCTACTCCACAAGAACTAGCGTCAACCTCAGCACAAGGGACTACACAGCCAAGGGTTTCAACCTAGAGCAGAGACATTGGAGATAGAGCAAAAGAGCCTGAGGCCATAACTGGGGCCAAGATAGATCAGGTAGGCAAATTCTTTCAATTTTCCTCTTACTTCTCCATTCCAAAAGGGGTGAGGGTGTCTCACTCTTCCCAACACACGAAGGAGGATGTTGCCATTCTGTTGATTTTGAAGTTTGATGGGTATAATAAGGAACCAACTGCCACAGGTTTTTTGGTCGCAGACCTCTACAAAGACCTTTCTCAGGAACCCAGAATAGAGGAAGAGGCAAGTGTTTTTGAAACGAGGGAACTCGGAGAGGAAATTTTGGCTAAACCACTGATGGACACCCATCAAGTGAGTCTGCCACCTATCGAGATAGCTTCATAGTAGGTCTAGCTAGGAGTCAGTAAGGAAGTAGCTGCTCCTAAGGAAGAGAGACCAAGAAAAGTAGCCCCGTCGATTAACCCTGTGGATACTCCCTTGAGTAATCCACTACTTGTTGAATCGGTTGTAGTACCAGATGAGGTGGTCGTCAAACAAGAATGGGTAAAATTGTGTGAGCCACGAAGGTTACCTAATAATCATAAATATCAGCAGCAATTCAAAGAAACAATGCAGCTCAAAGTAGAGGTCAAGAGGCTGAGAAGGCAGGTGCACTGATTGAAGAAATAGGTGAAGCAATATAAGCGGTAGGCTAAGAACCCCAAATACATGAAGGCCGAAGTAGAGACACAGGTAGATGGAGTGGCAACGAACTTTGTTGCCACTCAGATAGACCCTATAGAGTATTTGTTTGAAGGTCGTGAGTTTTCTTTGACATTTGAAGTACAAACCTAGAAATCCACCATGGCACGATATCAAAATGAAGTGGGGAAGGCCCAAGAACGAGCATCCACAGCTATCTTCAAATGCGTGGAGCGCATTGATATAATGTGATTGAGGTATGCAATGCAGCAACTCAAGGTGGAGTGGCTAGAAAGGCAAGTGCCAGAGTTGAAAACTAGCAAAGAATAGATGCTCCATTTAGCACAGGAGGTGATGGCATGTTGCCCTCCTACTTCTAGTTATTCTTTATTTTTGAATGAATATTTTCTTTACTTCTATTTGGAAAGCATCCAAAAATAAATTAGTCACAAGATTGAGGATGGTGTATAGTTCCTCTGAGTATTGAGAGCCCATGATGTGCCAACTCAACATTTGATGTGTGATCTTTACATGCATGGGTATCTCCTATGTGTTGATAGAGAATTTAATCTGGTTCAATATGCGGGGGACATTCATTTAAGGGACCTCACCTCTTACACTTTCAATCAGATAAGCTGGCAGAAGGCATCTAATACGTTGGAGTCAAATCAGGTCACGAAGCCTTTTATGGTAAGAGGAGAGCCCGAGAGGTCAATGACTATGTACAATAAGCACACTACATTTTTAGAAATTATGGGAAATAAGGAACAAATGCTCAGAACATAAAAGTGGTGCATTGAAATTTATGTGTTATGAAACCAGCTCACAAAAAGATAGAAAAGATAGATCAACGCCTTATAATTCAGCCTTTTCAAGGGGGCAACCTCCTTTACATTACATAAATGAACAATTCTTCGATGACACAAATGAAAAGACCTCCTTTCTATATATAGGAGTCTAAGGGGTCATAACGTAATTAGAGCCGACATAACAATAATAATGTAAGGGCACAATAATAACAATAGTGGGCTTCTATGGGGCACAATAGTAACAAGATGGGCACTACATGGGTACATCAATATAATAAGTGGGTTGTACTAATAACAATAAGAGGTTACACTAGTAGTATAGGGGCCTAACATGCCCCTCTCCTTCAAAAAGTGTTGTCCTCAACCCTTGAGTAGTTCTTGATGCTTCTGTATAAAATTCTTGTCCTCCCATGTGGAATCTTCAATGGGTAAGTTCTTCCACTTGATGAGATACTCTAAAATTGACTGATTTCATAGCTATCGAGTTCTTGTTTCTGTCAATGCTCCAAGTTCCAATATGATTTTTCCTTCATGCTCAATTTTTGGCAATATTATTTGAATTGGGATCTTTTGCAACTTTTGAATAAGTGGCCATACTTCTTCATCCTTCTTCCATTCATCCCTTGCTTCGTTTATCCAATCTGGTTGGATAAAAGAAATAGCACAAAACAATGCTTCCACATCCTCATCCTTGAAGAGTCTTCCCATTCGGTAAGGTCGCCATTTTTTAAGTGCATGTAGTATTGCCAACATTTCCTTCTCAAAAATAGCTTGCTTGAGATGT
>APFE030913090.1:4435-14557 GCA_000404065.3 Pinus taeda | reverse complement strand
CTTCCTGGTTTCCATAATTTTGATTTCCACTATGTCACTAAGCCCTTTTACTCTTTCCAATTATTGTGGTGTTACTCTAAAGAAGGTGTTGCTCTTTGTATCCTCATAATGTGTTATCATTTCCTTCATGAAAATTGACCACATAACAAGTTGTTTATGAAAACAAAGCCTTTCATACCATAAAAATTGATCCGGTTCTAAATATGAAGATGCAATACATACCTTTTGTAATAGTGGTACACCATGTAGATCAAAATATTGCTCCATCTGAAGTATCCAATTTACCATATCCTTGCCATCAAACTTCCTCATCTTGCTTTTTCTTGATTTTAGGCACTCGATCTTGAAACGAATGTAACTCTGTAATTTCTGGTCTTTAAGTTCTAAAATTTTGACCTATAGTAGCCCTCTATGTCCTCTTTCCAATGCCACCAGTCTGATCCAAATTGGATTCTCCAAGAAGGAGTTATGCACAATCTCCCAAGATGACCTGATTATAGACCTTCCTAGAAGAGCAAACTTGTATGAAGTGCCACGTGTCACTATTTCAACCTATGGCACTGAAAAGTATATACAAGAAAATACATTCCATCCTCTTTCTGTACCTTCTTACATAATTTCAATCCGATGCTCAGAGAGAAAGTTATGATGATTTTCCCCAAGTCACCTATCTGGAATGTAATTCAGGAGTCTGCAAAAAGGCCAACTTCCTTAGATCATATCTCCGAAAATATAGTGCAAAAAGCTTTAAAATTCAAACCCGAGGTTCAGTGCGATTCCATCTCCAATGGGTTTTTTTTTTGCTTCTGAAACATTGCAGAAAATAGGTTATAGTGAAAATACCACGATGACCTATTTGGAGCAGCGAAAGCCTAGAATCCAAAGCTCTAATACCAAATGTTATGAAACCAGCTCACAAAAAGATAGAAAAGATAGATCAACACCTTATAATTCAGCCTCTCCTAGGGGGTAACCTCCTTTACATTACATAAATGAACAATTCTTCGGTGATACAAATGAAAATACCTCCTTTCTATATATAGGAGTCTAAGGGGTCATAACATAATCAGAGCTGGCATAACAATAATAATGTAAGGGCACAATAATAACACTAGTGGGCTTCTATGGGGCACAATAGTAACAATATGGGCACTACAGGGGTACATCAATATAATAAGTGGGTTGTACTAATAACAATAAGGGGTTAAACTAGTAGTATAGGGGCCTAAAATTATGTCAAACAATTGGTCATGTCTCAAGCTGAGGTATTGGATAGTTGTCAGAAAAAGTGGATGATGTCACCCACATCTATCCAGAATAGAGAACCATTTGGAGCACCAAATTTTGCACAACCACTTAATACTGTGCCAAGATACATGGCATGCATCTAAACATGTGGGGTTTGGTGGATGGGAATTTGATTTCAGTGCCCTATCCTTTGGTTACCAGTAGAGCACTACACCCCAATGTATAATGTACCAAATGATTGGTGGAAGGAAGTTCTTCTCTCAGAGGGGTTTAAGGTTTGAGGAACAGAAATGGCCGAGGAATACAACCTCGCCCGACTTCATGAAGCACATAGCCTATCCAACCCAGACCTGCAGACATGGCGATTTGCATGATGGCTTGCAGAAGGCTAGTTGGGGGGAGATGTTGGGCACCAAATCAACCTATATTTCACTGCATTTCCACTCCTCTTTTCGTCCCTTTTGTACTCATTCGCATAAATTTACTATTTAAAACTATGAGGTAATTCCCCTTTATCATCTCTTGGGATATTTAAATAATGAAGTAGAGTCATGAGGGTTTTACCTATGTGAACCACTAAAACATGTTATGACCACAAATTATGGAGTGCAGGTGTTGACCGCATAGCATATCGTATCAGTTTCGTGATTCACAATAGCTGATCGACAACGATGAAACAACATAACTGATTTGCAGCTGTTCTCAACCCATTTTAGAACATTTTTGTTCTTTCTCTCTTAGCTCTTGTGCTGTGTTGAACTGATGTATATCTTTGGGCATATAGCTACCAGGTTTTAGGGAGAGATGTTATTCCCCTTTGTACTGTATAAAATATGGGTCATTCCTATACAAGGGGTTAGCCAGACCTTGCATTGGATTGTAACAACATTGTTCAGATTAATAAAATACAACCTTTTTTGTTGCTATATCTTTCGCTGTGAGTAATGTAGCCCTGATCAAAGAGTTGGGCTTTCTCTTCTGATCAGGTGCTATGTGTTTCCTTGTTATGTGTGTATTGTTCATTGATGTGTTTATTTCTTGATTGCTATTGCAGATTCTTTAGATCATCGTGAATACCTTTTTAAGTTCTGTAGTCGAGTTTCTATTCTTGTTTCAAAATTTCTTTGATTTGGTAATCACAATTGCTTGGTCAATGAAAAATTGTAACCTTGCCCTTGCATATACCTTTCATGTTGCCTTGAAAAGAATACACACTTGAGTTGATGCATTAATGTGGGAAAATGGGTGAATAAATTGTTCATACCTAGACGAAGAGAATTCGAAGTTTGAAGTTTAGGGTTGCAGGTGCAAAATCGAATTCTTATCATACTTCAAGATTGGCCAATTTTGCTCAATGGCTTGAGACTCACGTATGCCTTGGATGGAAGCTTGAATTACATAGCATGGAAATATCACATGGAGGTTGTATTAGAAGACAACCCCTGGAAGGAATTCATTGATCAAGAAATCCAAAAGCCAACTTCAACTAATGCACAAGAGTTGGCTAAGTTAAAGAAGTGTGTGGTGAAGGCGAGATGGATCATCCTTGAGTGATCTAAAAATGGGGCACTTAGGCTTCTTGTCTAACTTACATGAACCTCTCCCACTTCCAAAGCTTAAATTATTCCAAAGTCTTTATGATTAACCAGTGCGAAATTAAATATGGGCTTGAACAGAAGGTGTATGATGGTGTTGTTTATTAAAATTGTTTATGTGCTATAATTAAGTGTTCTCAAACTGATATATGAATACATATAACAGTAAATAAAGTAGCAGAGACAATGCAGCAATAACACACACACAACAATAATATTAATGTGGAGTTCACCCAAAACTCTTGGGCTCCGTCTCTGTGAGATCTAGTCAACTCGACTAGGCTCTCTTGGATAATGGTAAAGTCCTTTTACAAGCTCCCTGGCTCAAATCCATTGGTTTTACATAGAAACAATGGGTTTAGACACTATTTTATCCCCGGCTCTTGAAGCTCTTGGATTTCTAGCTCTCAACTCTGGCTCTGGCTCTTGGCTCTGGCTCTTAGCTCTGGCTCTAGTGCTAGCTCTTCAGCTCTGGCTTCTTTGGCTCTTAGTAATATACAACCCCCTGGCTTTTCACTTGAACTCCAAGTGACTCCCTTGGCTGCTCTATGCTTTCACTTTTGCTTTCTGTGCCACTTGTCTTTTTTCCCTATGCACAATCGAGCTCTCTCTCTTACTTCTTGCTTTGCTTTCTTTGAGGCATTATGTTGGCTTTTTAGCTTCCCTGACCATTTCTCTACGTATCATCTTCCCTCCATAGCTCTATGGCCTTCCTACTTCCCTTCAGTTAGACTAGCCACCTAGCTCTGTGGCTCTGTGGTTGTAGAATGCATCACTTCATGTAGAATGCCTGCTTGCAGTGTGGCATGATGATTAGGAGCTGTTACAAATTGATCATGGTTGTTTCTCTAGCAAAAACCTAAGAATTGGAAAAATCCCATTACATAGAGAATTTCCAAAAAATGCATTATCAAGCATGATTTCGGGACCTGAAAATCCATTAAATCACCCCTATAACCCTCTCGGGTCAGCCATTAGGTGTAATATCGCATCGCTTAAGAATATTGGCTAAATTCCTAATACACGGGAAATACATTGAAAAATCAAATTCTCGAACTTCAAAAATTATAATCTTGCCTTATATTTCACAAGTATACTTTTTAAATCTCGATCGCATCCCCACCATTTATCTGGGAGATCTGGATCCAATGGCTAAGGTTCATTTCAGGTGGCTTGTTTGTACAGGGGTTAACCGCTCAAAAAGGGTGGTTTTCTCTCTCCAGGGTCAAGACACGTGGCAGGCAGTGTATGGGCTCGGGTGGAGCGTGGCCAAAACCACTTATCTCCTTTGGCCTGCCCAAAATCCCACTTGTATCATGATTTTCCCTTTGTATTTAAAAATACATTAAAACCTTTGAAAATCTGATGAAGGGATTTATGGTGGACTTCAAATACCTATGCAGCGAAATTTTATACCCTTTTCGAGTCCGATCGCATCCCATCGGCGCCATTATAATATATTATATATATATATTATATATATATATATTTATATATATATATATATATATATATATATTAATATATTATATATATATATAGATAGATAGATATATTTGTGGCCCCTCTCTGTTGTATGTCCCCAGCGCGATATTGCAATGTGATTGATTGCAATCACATATCGCATAGGCCGGGGGTCTTTCCATATGGCATCGCCGACTGTGATCTACTGATTTTGGTGATTGGCATATTGGTCACCCCGGTCCTTACGTTATATGTGCATGTGCCTTCCTTTGACTAGATTTGTCAGGGATTGACAATGAAGGGTGCTTCACCCTTTTCCACTTAAATCCACTCTTTTGCCCTGGTCTGATGCGATTTTCCTTTTGAAGGGTTTTTTGCCATTTTTTTAAAGGATTTTGCCTCCTTTTCCCAAGTCCATTTTTTCCCATTCAAGTTGTAGCAGATTCAGAATGAGACGATCTCATAATGGGGCTAGTTCTAGGAACTTCTTTGGACTTTCATTTTTCCTTTGTGAGGAACACTTGGACTTAGGATTCTATCCAAAATCCATTTTGGATCATGCGTTCCAACTAAAAGAAATTTTGGTCTCCAAAATACTAATATATTGATTTAAATGGTAAATGAAAGTGATTCACTGTGTTCTTTCAGCCTCCCCCTACACTTGCCTTGCATAGTGCCTCTAAACCAAAGTTTCTGACCATTTCACTTCTTGGATGGGCTAGTCTTCCTGGGAAGAACTGTCTTCCTCCTTGCCTTCCTGTAGAACGTCTGTTGAAATGGTCATAGAAGGTGGTTTGAAATTCTCTGCCTTGATCATTGATCCAAGGTGACTCAAACAAATGTGAAGTACATCTACTCCACAAAACATTAATTTGTACTTGTTTGACAAACTGTCAGCAACAATTGTTAACAACAACCAAAACATAGACAACAACTAGATGGCCCAAACTAATGCTTCAGCAAAAGAAACAGATTTCACATCTTGTGAACACCTCCATGCCTTATGTCTGCATACAAATGATGGACTAGGTAACAAGCCCACAAAACATGCCTTTAAAACAAATGACCCTTCAAGCCAAGCATGTAGAAAAACACCATTTGAACTCTTTCTCAAAAGATGAAATACTTCATTATTTCCTCCATTTTGGAGACCAAATCAACTTTTTCCAAGTTAGTATTGCACACATGCTTAAATCAAAGCAGACAACCCTTCAAGTTAATTACACATACATGTTCAAAAGAAGGAAAATATCAGCATCCATGTGTTCATGCACATCATGCTTATGCATGTATTTCATCCTTCAACTTTCACTTAAGCACAATGTACTTTCGAAGCTGAAATGAAATATAATGTTGCAGCCATATAGTGAGCCTCCTACTCAACCTCTCCATTCACCTTCTTGGTAGAAACCTGCAACTTGCATCTCATCAACAAAGAAATGCAAGTAGATGCATCAATAGACATGAAATCCTTAATTAGAAAAGAACTCTAACCATTTCTTACCAATCCAGTTCAAAGGTCTTTCCTTTGTCTACACATTAGCATCAACATGTGAATCATTCTAAGATACATCATTAATGGAAACTTCCTTTCCATTTCTGCCATCTTATCTTTCCACCTTCTTAAGCTTCTATGGAAGCATTGCTAGATTCAAAGTCCAACACCTTTCAACAATATTCCCTTGCTTATGGCAGTGCAACACATGTGCATCCTCTTGATAGCATGATTTGCCTTGTCCAATGGACCTTTGGAACTTTGCTTCTTTTCCTTCAAAAGTTTCCTATATGTGGCCATTCTCTTCCAACATCTAGAATCATGATGGTTATCTAAACCACAAAAGGAACATGCAATTCTTTTCCCATGCTTATGTGGAATTTACCATGCTTTGAAAAATCAAAAGGAATGTGTTTAGAACCAGATTTATACCTACCTCTTTCACCTTTATTTCCTTCATGAGGAGGTGAACCAATTGAAGAAGTGGCTTCCCATGAAGCACCATCAATCTCTTCAAGGCTTTCAGAGTTTCCATAACTCTCTGGTTTAAGTGTGTGCTTCTGAACACCTGGATCCTACAAGTGATATTTCAAGCTATTGCATTCCTCCTGAACACAATCTTCACACTCTGCAATGCAACTCCTTCTTGGAGTTGTTATATTGTTCTCCATGGTAGCTTTAGAACTCTTTCCATAAGACTGTCCATAGCGAAGACCCAAATACTTAGGCCTTTCCTCAACCATTATTATCTCAACAATACCTTGTGCTTGTCTACCTGAGCCTTTTCCTTCATAGCCCATCTTGGACATTAGCTTGGAACCTATGCCTTTAGTATGTTTTTCAAAAGAACCAATATAAGCATTCTCAGAAGAATTTGAAGACAAACTCAAATGTTTTACCTCTTCTTCAAGCTGATACTTAACCAAGGCTTCTTGGGCAACAAAGAATTGTGTCTCCAACTCATGCATCCTTTTCAGGTTCATATTTGCAATATGAAGTTGCCTCTCCATTTCCTGCAATTTTTCAGAAAGTAATTGCTTCTCTTCCTCCACGGAATTCAATAGCTCTCTAAGCATGCTGTTATTCCTTCCATCCTCTTACATTTCTCTCACCATATCCACCATGGTGGACAACTCTTGCTTCATGTCTTCATCAAAGAATCTTGTGAACAACGTAGAATTTGAGGACCCACTTGTATATGTTTTCATTATGCCAATGAACAAAAGAACTTTAAACAAAATTAAAAAAGGGCTTTATAAGCAACCTTTTGCAACAAACATCTTGTGCTTCAAGGATTTCTTTGAGGTCCTTTGGAATAAAAGAATGCCTTCAACCCTTATTCCTTCTTGTCCTTCCTAGAGTAAGATATCAACAAATTCCCCTTCACCTCTATAAACTCAAACAATAGTCAGTCTGCAACAAGCATACAATCAACTTCTCACTATTTAAACACCTTTCAGACAAGCAATCTTTGCTCTATCAATCAAGCATGTTGATATAACCATCTTTGAAGGTGTGCTTAATCAAAATTAAGCTCTGATACCACCTGATCTGAAAATGGGGCACTTAGGCTTCTTGTCTAACTTATAAGAAGCTCTCCCACTCCCAAAGCTTAAATTATTCCCAAGTCTTTATGATTAACCACTGCGGAATTAATATGGGCTTGGACATAAGGTGTATGCTGGCGTTGTTTATTAAAACTGTTTATGTGTTGTAATTTAATGTGCTCAACTGATATATAAATACATATAACAATAAATAAAGCAACAGAGACAATGTAGCGATAACACATATAGAACAACAATATTAATGTGGAGTTCACCCAACACTCTTGGGCTACGTCTCTGTGATTTCTAGCCAACTCGACTAAGCTCTCTCGGGTTATGGTAAAGTCCTTTTACAAGCTCCCTAGCTCAACTCCATTGGTTTTATATAGAAACAATGGGTTTAGACACCATTTTATCCCCGACTCTTGAAGCTCTCAGCTCTCTGGCTCTCAGCTCTGGCTTTGGCTCTTCGCTCTAGCTCTTGGTTCTGGCTCTTGGCTCTGGCTCTGGCACTGGCTCTTTAGTGCTGGCTTCTTTGGCTCTCAGCAATGTACAAGTCTCTGGCTTTTCACTTGAACTCCAAGTGACTCCCTTGGTTGCTCTGCACTTTCGCTTTTGCTTTTCTGCACCGCTTTTTTTTTTCCCTCTACCCAATCAAGTTCTCTCTCTTGCTTCTTGATTTTCTTTCTTTGAGGCATTATTTTAGCTTTTTAGCTTCCCTAGCCGTTTATCTGCATATCATCTTCCTTGTATGGCTCGACAGCTTTCTTGCTTCCTGTCAGTTAGACTGGCCACCTAGCTTGGCGACTTTGTGGCTGTAGAATGTACCATTGCCTGTAGAACGCCTACTTGCAACGTGCCATGATGATTAGGAGATATTACAAAGGGAACATGGTTGTTTCTTTGGAAAAAACCCGAGAATTTGGAAAATCCCATTACACACAGAATTTCCAAAAATGCATTATTGAGCATGATTTCGGGACCTGAAAATCCATTAAATCGCCATTATAACCCTCTCAGGTCCATGATTAGGCGTAATATCACTCCACTTAACCATATGGGCTAAATTCCCAATACACGGGAAATACATTGAAAAATCAAATTCCCGAACTTCAAAAATTATAGAATCTTGCCTTATATTTCATCGGGTCAGCCTTTTAAATCATGATCACATCCCCACCATTGATCTGGGAGATCTGGATCCAACAGCTGAGGTTCATTTCAGGTGGCTTGTTCGTACAGGGGTTAACTGGCTGAAAAGGGTGGTTTTCTCTCTCCAGGGTTGGGACACGTGGCAGTCAGTGTATGGTCTTGGGTGGAGCCTGACTGAAACCACTTACCACCTTCAGCCCACCCGAAATTCCGCTTGTATCGTGATTTTCCCTTTGTATTAAAAAATACATTAAAACCTATGAAAATCTAACGAAGGGATTTATGGTGGACTTTGTTATGAAACCAACTCACAAAAATATAGAAAAGATAGATGAACGCCTTGAAAATAAGCCTCTTCGAGGGGGCAACCTCCTTTACATTACACAAATGAACAATTGTTGGATGATACAAATGAAAATACCTCATTTCTATATATAGGAGTCTAAGGGGTCATAACGTAATCAGAGCGGACATAGCAATAATAATGTAAGGGCACAATAATAACAATAGTGGGCTTCTATGGGGCATAATAGTAACAATATGGGGATTGCGTGGGTACAAAAATATAATAAGGGGGTTGTACTAATAACAATAAGGGGTTACACTAGTAGTATAGGGGCCTAACATGCCCCTCTCCTTCAAAAAGTATTGTCCTCAACACTTGAGTAGTTCTTGATGCTTCTGTATAAAAATTTTGTCCTCCCATGTGGAATCTTCAGTGGGTAAGTTCTTCCACTTGATGAGATACTCTGAAATTGATCGATTCCGTAGTTGTCGGGTTCTTGTTTCTGTGACTACTCTAGGTTCCAATATGATTTTTACTTCCTTGTCAAGTTCTGGCAATATTGTTTGAATTGGGATCTTTTGCAACTTTCGAATAAGTGGCCATACTTCTTCATCCTTCTTCCATTCATCCCTTGCTTCGTTTATCCAATTTGGTTGGATAATAGAAATAGCACAAAACAATGCTTCCACATCCTCACCTTCCTTGAGAGTCATCTACAACAAAATTTTGCTTCCATTTTCTATAGATGATGTCAAAGTCATAATCCAACATATTTGTGACACATTTTTTCTGTTCTTCTAAAGATAATAGTTGTTCTAAAATGTATTTAAGACTATCATGATCCATTTTTACCTTGAAGTGTCTTCCCATTCAGTAAGGTCACCATTTAAGTGCATGTAGTATTGCCAACATTTCCTTCTCATAAATAGCTTGCTTGAGATGTAGTAGTAAAAATACCCAATCACCTACTTCAAAACATTTTTCACTATAATTTTGATCTACCTGTTGTTTCATTCGATTTTGCACCGAAGTGGCGTTATCCTTTAAAGGTTGGAGAACTTTTTGTTGATGCTCAATGTGATATTTCACTACTTGAACCATTTTCTTCTTGATATCTCCTTCTACCTTTAGAGTTTGAGGAGTGGTAATTTCTTCCAATCCTTTACAAGATATGGTTGGATTCCTTTCTTGATGCTTGATGTGATCTTTCACTTCTTGAACATTTTTCTTCTTGATATGTCCTTCTATCTTGATAGTTTGAGGAGTGGTAATTCTGACCAATGAATTACAAGATATGGTTGGATTCATTTCTTCTTTCTCGATGTGATCTTTCAC
>APFE030913069.1:3129-32928 GCA_000404065.3 Pinus taeda | reverse complement strand
TGGGGTTAAAACCTACAATCATAAGAGAGATCCGAGACAGGTGAACATAGCACACTCCAAGCCAGAGGATCATAGGGACCAAAGGATGGAGGACGAGGAGATAACACTTCATCACAACCATCGGAGTCACAATCCAACTCTACGCTGAAATTATGAGTAAGTGGGGTAGGAGGAGATGGTCGTAGATCAATAGGTGAATTCTCAACTTCTCCCACCCTGACTTATGGAGCTAGAGTTGTTTGATGAGAAGGGGATGAAGGGTCACTTGGAACAACAACCTTGTTCGCCTTAGATTTAGAAGCTCTAACACCAAGGTATGTTGGGAGAGGTTCGAAAGATTCCAACTCGTGTCGATTTTCAGAAATGTGGACAAGATATTGAAATCTTCTAGCCAAGAACTCCCAATAACCTTAATTTTCTAGAAATTCAAAGCAGTAATGAATAAAACGATCGTGAAAATCATGAATAGATTCATCGAGTGTTTTCACATTTTTTAAATTTTCTTATTAAGGGCTTTACAATCATAGAGAACAAAAGCGCGACATGATTCTACAACAAACTATTTGAAAGAGTGTATGGAGATTGCAGGCAATGTGTAACACCATTGCTTTACGCGCCCTTCGAATGTGTGAGCAAACAACCCGCAGGAATCATCATCATACTAGATGTCATGTCTGTTGCAGAAACCAATAAAAGAAACTCTGTCCCTGAGCAAGGTTGTTCCACCCTCTCCATTGAACTTAAATTTTGAAAATTCATTTAAAATTCTCGTTGATACTTTCAAATTTGTAGAGTTAGAAAAACATGTCACGGTTACAATTTGGTGAGAAGTCATCAAATATGTGCAGAAACTCAAAGCAGACTTCAAGGGCTCATCTTGTCATCTGACCCTCCTTCTAGCACCAGAAATGTTGACGGTGTTAGACCCGCCAACATTCACGGGATCTCCCAAATATGAACTCCCAATTAGATCTCACATTGCTTCGCGTAGGAGTCCGATCACTGGGTGGTAATGTTATGCCTTGACCACGGAAACGTGCGGAGGGAGGTATGATAACTTCAGATAAGAGAAAGTGTGTGACCTTGCGGAGAGTCAAGTGCGATGCATGAAGGTTCCAACACACTAAGGGAAAAGGAAGTGCGCCCCTTGGATGCCTGTAATAGTACACAGCTTGAAAGGAATACACAAGTGAAATGACATCACAGGCTAACATGCAGAATAGTCCACAAGTTAAATTGATGAGTTAATCCAACAACACACATTCAAAAAGATTCATACAAATGCAAGCAAAATAGTTCATAATCATATGCGTAAGTTAAATAACATACATTGCCAATACAACAAGAATATTCCTACTATAATAAAAACATATGCATGAAAGCATGTTGGCTCTGATTTTATTATTATAAGTGAAAGTTCCATCTATACATACACCATTGACGACCACTAACCCCAATAGTGGAACATTACAATCAAGAACACCTACTCCTCCAAATAAGTATACATGCTCTATGCTATGGAGAAGCTAAGGCTCTTCACAATACTCCCAAGCTCTTTCTAAGCCTAAGCCTAGCCAAAATCTTGTCTCCCAAAAGCCTTGCACATGAGTTATTAGGTTATATTTATAACAAGAAGGGGTGACTTTTAACTCCCCTTTATGACCGTTGGACTACCCTCATGACTCTTCAACCTTTTTACAAAATGACACATTACATTACATGATGGCTCTTCATATTCCCATATTGACACTTGGAATTTCACTTAAAACATAATTACAAATAATATTACCTTTTCCACTTGTACCCACATGAGACAAAATAGGGTAGAGACAACTTGACAGTCTAACAAGACACAACAATATGATGTTGGAGTTTGGGGAAAATCTAGCTCAGGAACCTTCACTCACTGCTTCTCGGCCACATATTGGTGCCAAGCTTGGTACTGTGTGATGGTGTCCCCAAATTGCTTAACGGTGTCTTGCTAGAAGCAAACTCTAGCCTCCATGGAATCTGGGTACACTATCTTGAAACCTATGTCCAACTCGTTCTAAAGCATGAGCAACATTGTTTTAACTTTGAAAGGACCATTGATTAACTTTTGCATGTTGTGTGCACTCAGCTCCAAGTCTTCCCTTGTGACCTCCTGTCTCAGCTACTCCAAGTACTCTTCGACCTCCTTCTGAACTTGGTTCTTGGGTTTAGTGTTGGTGAGGGAACCGAATGATGGGATTTGGTGTGTTCTCACCAAGACATCCAAACTACTATACAACCACACATATGAGGCTTGTGTGCTATGAACGAATGATGAAAACTGCTTGTTGTTCAGAATCAACATTTGAACGTTCACTTTCTCCAGCTCTACCTATGGTTTCATTTTCTTCACTAATTCACTGGGGCCCCTTTGAACCGCATTGTCCTCCTGTACATAGGCGATGGCAGCATGTATGTTTTTGAGCTTTCACAAACTCTTTGCTTTTCTATTGTAGGTCATGCAAGCAGAAAACTTCTTTATGCATGATGACAAACCCATCATAGAGCTTCCACATGGTTTCTCCAAGTGTTGATACTTCAACAAGAATGATTCCTCTAATCTCCCCCAATGCGAAAATTGCATTATGCTCTATTGCTCGGAGTTGTTCTGCCTCTTCCTTGGCAGCCTACAAGTTCTATGCCAGTTGTGCATTCTTGGTTGTCAAATACTGAACATTTGATCTTGTTGCTCCTGCATATGCCAAGTTGGCTTCAACAATGGTATTGGGATGCTTCCTGGTATCCGACACCATCACCCTTTCTTTGATGAATGCAGGTGAAGTGTGATCATCCGGAAAGTGCTTCCTTCGTGCTTGTACAATCCTCTTCTGGAATTCATTGAATGATAGATTTTACACAACCATGACTAGATCATCATCAAGGAGAACAACATCTCCTTGATCGCTTGGGATTGGATCTACTATTGGAGGTGGTGGAGACTGAGGGATGACTTGTGGTGCTCTTGACATCAAGTCGACATCTTCAAGTTGTGTCTCTTATTCCAACTCCATGTCTGTCATTTCAATCAATTTCTCAATCTACTGAACAAACTCACCTTCCTCCTTAGCTATTGGTTGTTCCAGTTCTTCAACCTGTATCAGTGTTGTTTCCTCTATCATCGCACCTTGCCTTTGTTCTTCTTATTGCTTCTGTTTAACTTCTAATTCTCTCCTCCTCAACTCATGTTCTTCCTTCAGCTTCTTCTCTGTCTCTTGTAGCTTCAGTTTTTCTTCCTACAACCTTTACTTTTCTCTCTTCCTTTGCTCTCCTCTCTACATCCTTTTCTTCCTCTTTACTTATTCTATCATAGCTTCCTTTGTGATAAGAGGATCTTATTTCATTTTGCATCTTTTCTCTCCCTCTGGACTATCAACAATATTCCTCTTTCCCTTGTCCTGCATGAGATTGTTGTCTTTTTTTGTTGTGCTTCTGAAATTGCTACTATATGTGGAGCAACCTTTAAAGTCCTTGATATACTGACCAACTCATTGAGTCTAGAGAAGTTATAGCAGTACCTCAGAGGATCCTCCTCTGGCCAATGAAATGCCCTGTTGATCCATGAAAAGTAAACTCTCGTACAGAGGTCTATTCAAAGACTATGGGGATCGTATAGATTAAAATCCTTAGTGTTGAATTCGAATTTCACTATCTCCTTAGCCTCGAAATCAACAAATTTTAAGTTCATTATCTCGTATAATCTGATCTTCAAACGAAGAGTGAACCATGGTGCTTTCTTCTTCTTTTGTAGTGTTGTTGACAACCATGTAGCGAGATGGTATGATACTTCTTGCATCATCTGTTTGTTAGTGGAATAACTTGGTAAGACATGTGGAGGCTTCTCCATGCCAACAACTCTAATGAAGATGCCACCTTGTGAGGCATACCAATTTTCAATGTCTATTATCACCTCCATTGCTTCTCGGGACATGCAAGGTCGTTCTTGTTCAAATATAAGCTTGTATAGCGGGATGATAAAGTGGTCAGTTAGTCTTGCCATTACTCCTCGATAACTGCATTCTGAAAGCAACTTGCAATAGATGTTCACGATAATCTCTCGTGGTGTCCATGTCTAGTTCATGCTAGGGAACTATTTCTACACACAAATTGCATCCAGTAAGTATGCGAACATATAGAACCTTGCTCGCTCATCCTTGGGAGGATTTCGAGCCTCTGTTACATGGGCCTTCAATTATTGGGCCAACAGATCCGAACAGTTCAATGGCCTCCCATACTTCACCATCTGATTCAATAAGACTACCCACTCTTCAGGAAAGGTCATTGTGCTTTCTTGACCATGGATTATGCAAGAAAAAATAATCAAGGGCTAGTAAGCCTTCCTAAGGGACTTTGTCTTGTACACATGTGTGTGTGTCTATCAAAACTTCAATCGCTCTTTCACCCAACATTTGACAATGTCTCTTGTGTTCACATGGTTGTGGGTGGCATAAAAGATTGAGTCCATGCGCTTTATTAGCTCAGGAAAGCGATAGATCTTCTAAAAGTATTTTTCCTTGAAGGTGGAAAGATTTTGTTGACTGGCACTACTCATTATCATAATTTGTTCATTCGTAAGTGAGATAATCTAGCTGATGATTTCTGCACACAGGAAGACGGGATTCCTCCATGCAACCTTGTATAGCCCTAAATGTTATATGCTAAGATAAACTTGTCAGTCCTCTAAATCTGCCTCAAAGTCCTTTGCAAAAGTGTCTTTAATCTGTTGCCATGTCAGTGTTGTTTCCTTCCTTATAAACAGTTGAGTGTCTGCATACACTAGTAAATCAGCTGATGTCCGCTAAACTGCTTCCCTAGTATTTCTTTTAGTGGTTTCCTTTGATGCAACTCTCTAGATACCATGGTAACAGTGACTGTTGGAGAGGTTCTCAACAAATGATGTACCTCTGGAATAGAGAGGGCACTCATGGCAAGTAAATGTTAGTTTAAATCAAAACAACTTACAAGGAAAGTTCAAGTAGCAAACCGAGAACTAGCTGGGAAGGATTGCACAATTTTTTAAGACAGGGGGACTGGATGCCTATGGGAACTGGACACTACACAGTCCCAGTAGCCAAGGTGGAAGCCTGCTGGTTGAAACTGTGCAATGCGTAGTTTAGCCTTGGAAAAGGCCTGGGAGAGACTGTGTATTACACAATTTCAATGGCCAAGATGAGAGGCTGGCTCCTGGAACTACACAATTGGAGCCAACTTAGATTATGAACTGTTTAATTCTAGAGGTCAAGCTTGGGGCTTGAGCCTTCAGATTGCACAATGTCAGTTATGCAAAGTGAGATCTGGCCAAGGGAAACCTAGATTTGCCCAAGGGAAGTGTGAAAAACAAGTAGATCTAAGAGATAGTGTGAAGTTGAGTGCATACCTGATTAAGTGTAGATGAATGCATGTGAATCAAGTGCAACAATTGATCAAATGGAAGGAAAATAAAGTAAGTGAGGGGAGTCGCCGCTACGATGGCCATTAGTGAAAAAACAGGAAAACTAATACGACACTTGGGAAAGAAAATATAAAACTTAAAACAACACTTCTAAAAGATAAAACAAGTCAAAACATCAACAACCATGAAGAGAAACAAGTGAAACAACACTCACTCAATCCAAACAACAAAAAGCGATGGAAAAAGTGGCAAAAGATGACAAAAGCAAAACTCACCCGGCCGAAGGCTCCTTGATCTCCTCGAGAATGCTAGAGATCCAAGATTGAATGTGCAAATGAGCTCTAGAAGCATCGATTAAATAGATTTGTACAAATTAGGGTTTAAGACGTGCATGCCTAAAATCAAGGAAAAAACGACACTTGGCGAAAGTTTCTAAAAAAAATGCAATTGCCTCCTTCGGTATACTAAAATGGATCCCTATTTTATAGGGATACTTTTTTTATTTTTTTCTTTTTTCTTTTCCCGGGAAAACTTGCCATGCACACTACCGAGAAAGTCTGCGCAATTCCAAGGAACTAGGTAGCATTTTGGCCCAGTGCACTGCACAGTTTCTAAGCTCACTGAGGATTGCATAATATCTGGGTTTTTTTTGGGCTGCCTCCTCATGATTGTGCATGTTTTTAGCTCAAGACTCAATGGCAGTCGGGACTGTGCAATTCCCATCATCAAGGCTGGTTTCCCTCAAGGATTGCGTAGTTTCTGCTGGCAATCCCAGAACTACTGTGGGACCAACTTAGGAGATCAACTTGTGAGTTAGAAAATCAACTAAATAATTCAACACAAGCCAAAATGAAAATATGAATCTAATTTGAAGCATGAATACCTGGATTAGTGCCAGATGAGTTGTTGTGGTTAAGAAGGAAGCCTCCAAAACTTAAGCATGGCAAAATTTTGGAGGGTGGTTGTAGCCGCTACAACATTACCAAAGACAACTGTCATTTTCAAGCATTATGGATTCTATGAGGCCATTAGTAAAATCTCCATCCACGCAACCCATATATGGCATGGATTAGCCACTCTCATAAGTGATACATGGTATCAAGAACATGCTTTATATCAATAAGTGTTTGGTTTGCAAGCTCAAGCTTTAATGGTGTTCCTTTTGTCATTGCTTATAATCTCTTCCTTCAAAACCATTTTTTTTGCTTCCATGGAAATCAGTGTAGTAGTATGCTCATCCTCCCTTGAATTTAAGAACTCCACTTTAATGATGAACTCCATAATCTTTTTTCTCATTGATCCCTAGTTTATTTAAGCTCTGCAATAGTGGCCTCCCCTTGTATTGACTTCAATGACAACTCTTTAATGAATACATAAAATATTTTTTCATTATGTTATTCCTTATTTGTAATTGATTGCATAAATTATGCATATGAATGCTTAATACATGCATTTAGGCATTGACACTAAGGTATGACCATTCTTTGCATATTTTTAATTGTTTCATTCATTATATTTTTGCCTTGTACATGCATTTACAATATTACTAAAATTATAAGCTAGTGTGGCTCCATTACTCCCCATCAAATGGGTTTAGGAGGATGAAACGAATTTTATAAAAGCTAGGAATTCATTAGAGAAGTTATCAAAGCATGAATAAAACATTACCTTTGTATTTTTAAAGTTATTAATAATTCACACAAAGGACACATTGCAATTATATTAGTGTGGTTTATAAAGGTGCATCATTAAGGGGACCTTTATAACTCACAATGACTTGGATTGTCAAATAATTATCAGATTGACAATTAGGGTCGCATCTCAGGAGAACTTGCAAATCATATTAAAATGGAGTAGAGGCCACAAGAGTAAGGAACATGGAACTCTCCCATTTATATGAGTTCCAAATCTACACATCATGGAGAGGGGGTCCTTTGAACCCACAAAGATGTAGACCCCCTGTTGACCCTAAGCTCACTAGAGGGGAAATGGACCTGGGGATGTATGTGTGAAATATTTAAGACCTTTGAGGGTTAAAAGGAGGGGAAATCTAAAGCATTGATTTGGCTAAGATCAACAAAAAGGAGTAAAGCATGAGATATTAACTTAACCATTTTAGTCATGTTAAAGGAGACACATTGAAGCTCTTTATTAGTGTACGCTATAAAATTTCGCATTACAATGGAGGGGGTATTATGACTCACAAATTTCATTAGTTGATCATATTTTTGATCCACGATTGGGAATGAAATTCTTGTTACGAGGATTGAGACTTATCCTAAAGGGGTGGGCTCAACATTCAATTAGATGTTACCACACAGTAGGCGCAAAATGCACATTACAACCCAAAGGCCACACAAAATTTTATTATCATGGCGTTGTCGTTGCTACAACACCCTCCCAAATTTTGGCCTACATCCAAATTTTGGTTCCTACTTTGAATTCCATGTTGTCATTACAAATATTAAGAGTTAGTGCATGTGTTTTCTCTAAGTGTTCTGGTCTTGTTTGTGAGAAGATTAAAGTGTCGTCTTCTAGCATGTTAAGTGTCGCACTTATACACAAGCTAGTTTTGGAGTGCTTAGGGGGTAATTCTTGGGAAAATTATTTGTTCTTATCATTAAAACATCTATCGCACTCATGTCCAAAGTTTCAAGCACTGTCGCACAAGGGTCGTCACGATTGTCGCAAAGTGTATCTTTGGTGTCACACTTGGTGTCAGTCGTCACAAGGTTGTCACATTAAGGAAAGTATGTTATCCATGTGTTATGAGAGTTCCTTGTTATGTCGTCAAATAATCTAAGTGTGTGATCATGTTCAAGTCTTTTTTTTGCTCAATCTCATCTCATGATCCAGCATTTAGTGAAAACTGGGAAAACTCCCCAACCAGGTCACTTAGCCTCTTTAATCAAGCCTCAACTGCGCATTGCGTGGTCTTAGCCCTTAAGAAACAACCTTCTCTCTTAGCACTGTCCAACCTTTGTCTCCCAGAACTTCTCACTAGGCAAGTGCTCAAGCCTAACCCCTGAGCTCCACAACTGCACAATCTTTCGCTCCTGCCAAGCTTGAACTGTGCATTATGTAGTCTCAGTCCTCAATCCTCATCCTTGAGCTCCTGAACTGTGCAATTGCACAATCACATGGCTTCTATGTCCTTTCGACACTGTATAGTTGGAAAAATCAATGCTCGAGTCCTCAACTTGGATTCTTGAATCCCTCAATTACGCAATTGTTAAGCCCAATCTAGCCTGAATTGTGCATTGTGCAGTCTCAAGGCTTATTCATGACCATTTATTACCTGCATTGTGCAATTGCGCAGTCCCTGAATCTCTCCCTTAGCTTGTCACCCAGTTCCATCTTAGTCACTGGATCATCATGCAACATCTTAGACTAGGGGTTTACAAAATTAATGTTGTCTTGTCATGAGTGAATTGCATGTGTAGGTACTCTATCATGCTACAACAAGATGATGAAGAAGGAGATGGAGAAGGATACCATGCTAGAAGGCACCTTTGTAGCTGCAAGTACAATTTTTTCAATCGAAAGGAAGCAAAGGGACATCAGCTTGTTATAATATCTCAAGATCTAATAAAATTGAAGACTCCTTGTTACACTGAATTTTGTCACCTTGACTATCTGTAGTTATATGGCCCCATCAATAGCCATATTGTCCTCTTTGTCAAGCCCCATACCTCTGCTCTTCATGTCAAAACTTCAAAAGAGAGAAAGTCACTTGAAAACATGTTTATCTCTGGGTACGCAGGTTCTCTCTACCTTGCCTGCGTGTACGCACTCCAAATACATTAGACCTGCGTAGTAATACGCTCTGTATACTAAAGCTAGGGTGCGTACCCCTGTAAAGGTCAAAAGGCGCAAGTTTCATCTTTAAAAAGTTACTTGTGGTCATTTCTAGAGCCTTCTAGAAGATTGTTGACGTGTATTGAGCGCCTCCAGATGGTTCATGCATCCCTATGATAGAGGAGCTTATCCCATTAAGAGAGGAGCTACCCCATCCAAAAGAGGGAGTATCCCATTGATGTTGGAACTGAATAACCTCTTCTAGAATACTATAAATACAGGCATTGGGCCAAAGGAGAGAAGGTTGAAAGCTGAACATTCTAAAGGGTAAATGCTGCTGGAATTAGGACTTCCATTTGTTGACTTGTGAGGAGAGATCACTATCCTTCCTTGTTGCCATAGTGGGGGTGGGTGAGCTTGTCAAAGTAGAGGAAATCTCTTGCTGGACCCTGGGAGGAGCTTGCACAACACCAAGGCTCAGGTTGTAATGGTTCCTTTGATTATTTAATATACAAATAAGTCCATTCTTCTCAATGATTTGTTAATGAATTATTTCATGCATTCCTTGGTCAGTATGATAGATATATTTTGTTTTATAATGAATATTCAGATGCTATGTAATTGTTTGCCTTGTTAGTGAACGCAGGTCTGAAGGTGAAGGAGGAGCTCATCCGGATCAACAAGACTGGACTACTACAACAAGCATCGGACCTAAGGTAAGATCGGGAACATTTGAATTCTTGTAAAATGATATGTATCTAGAGAAGGATAGCTCTTATTTGGTTTGTTTGTCATTAGAGAGTCTTAGACTCCTAGGAAGGTTAGATTTGCCCGCAAGTATAACTCATTCCGCGTGACAATGGGTTCATTTTTACACAAGCTTGAACCATGGAGAACTTTGCTTGGATTCGGTTTCATGTTTACACAAGCTTGAAATGAAAAACTATGCTTGTTATGAGTTCGCATGCCCCAAGCATAGCGACACAAATCGAGGTGCATGCCCCCCAAGCTTCATTGCATTCAACAAGTTGGGTGGAATGAAGGTTCACTTTCGAGATCTTGGAAAGACTCGACTTGGATTTTACGAGATCTTAAGCAAAGACTCGATTCGAAATTTCATTTTTTAATGAGGTTGACACGGTAAAAGAACTATCCTCATAATCCTTGTTTCATTTTTTAACGAGCTTGACACAAGAGCAGGAACTATGCTCGACCCCTTGTTTCATTTTTTAATGAGGTTGACACAGGAACAAACTATCCTCGGCACTCATTATTTCATTTTTTAACGAGCTTGACGCAAGACAAGGAACTATGCTCCACACCCCTTGTTTCATTTTTTAATGAGGTCGACACAGGAACAAACTATCCTCGGACACCTTGTTTCATTTTTTAACGAGGTCGACACAAGATCAGAACTATCCTCAAGACTCCTTGTTTCATTTTTTAATGAGGTTGAGATAGGAACAAACTATCCTCGTAACCTTTGTTTCATTTTTTAAAGAGGTCGACACAAGATTAGAACTATCCTCAGAACTCCTTGTTTCATTTTTTAGCGAGCTTGACATAAGGCAAGGAACTATGCTCGACACTCCTTATTTCATTTTTTAACAAGCTTGACACAAGACAAGGAACTATGCTCGACACTCCTTATTTCATTTTTTAATGAGGTTGACACAGGAACAAACTGTCCTCGTGATTCTGTTTCATGGGCCTTATGAGAACATGGCTCCCAAGAGGTCTTCACGGGATGGAAGAAACGCAGTCTGGGAGGAATACATGTCATGATGCACCAATGACAGATCAGGTTCCAATGCCCCCAGTACATGATGTACAAGACCATATGCATGATCATCAGCAAAGGCAAAGACGGAACCGGTAGCCACATAATTGACTTGTGGCAAGGAAGGTATTGCTTGCGAGCAAGAACTGATAGGGGATGACGGCTGTGTAGGAGGCACTGGGGGACTAAATAACGATAATTGATCGATGGTCACCACTCTTCCATCGTGTGGAAAATAGACCACATGAAAATGTGAAGAGACAAGGGCCCCCATGGCATAAACATAGTCACAACCAAGGAGAAGACTGAACTCTAAAGCACCTTGGACAATGAGAACGTCTATATAGATGGTTTTTCCTCCCAAAGTAATAGGGAAATTTGGAAGGATCCCTAGCATTTAACTGGTTCCTCCGTCAAATGCTAATAGATTCTGTGCAACCGGCACAAGCTGCGGGGAGCCCAAAGCTTGCCAAGTAGTGAAAGGCATAAGACTAACAGATGCACCCTCATCCAAGATAGTGCTAGGTACTACCTTATCATAGGCATGTACTGTAATTTGGAAAAGCACATCAGATGGAAGGCGAAATTCAGTCAAATGACTCCAGTCGAAGGAAACGACCAAACTACTTGGTGGGGGTATCGTGTGATTTCCCCCACACTCTACAGGAACCGAAGAAGGACCCTCTTGACTAGCGGGGATAGGAGGGTCATTTTCGAACTCAGGAGAATCTGATGAGACGTGAAGAACATGAGCATGACGCTCTTCCGAAACAGAGTGATCAACAAGTGGTGAATCCAAGTCGACACTCTCTCCGACCAATGGTTGGTTTGGAACAGGCTTAGGATAGCCAGGTTCAGAAAGAGGAGGATAGACAAGAGAAGAATCTAAGTCAATCTCTTGGTCGATGGGGAGAGGGTCTAAAGAGAGCCTCTAATAACTAATGGGAAGTTGGGGTGAAGAAGCTATAAGACTTTCCAAAACGGCGGAAGCTTTATCCATGAGTGGAAAAAGGTGAAGGGGATGGTTGCCTTCACACAGTCTACAGGGGAATCAAATCTTCCCTTTCTTCTTAACATTGCTAGTTGATATGGTAGCATCACCATGAGCTTCAGAGGATGATGAGGGATGAGCTGGATCATGAGACCATACTTCTAAGATCCTAGAAATGTCGGGACAATCACGAAGAAGATGGTCACCCTTGCACAATTTACAAGGAAGCTTAACCTTCCGCGGAGGAGCATAAGGTGGTCCGACCTGAGATGTACTCGGAGCAGTAGCTGCACAGGCAGCCTCACGTTTATCAGACTTCTTCTTCTTCTTCTTAGTCTCCTAGTTACTAGATGTAAAACTTTCACTAGGCGAAGGAGGAGAGGAGGAGCAAGAAAGAGGGGAAGAAAGCGTAGGCTCAACCTTGGAATCAACATGTCATGGTTCAGATGAAGAAGATGGTGGAACAGGAGTCATGATGCTCGGGACTACCGAGGTTGAAAACAACCATACGGGCAAACCGATGGTTAACCCAGGAAAAGACAATGTTGCCATATACAGAGCACCAGCATTTCTAGTGGAGTCGCCAATTTGTGATGTAGGAAAGTGTTCCCTCTACGGACAGAGGCAACCCCTCTAGCCCTAGAGTTGGTCTAGTCACAAACAAGGACAGATCAACAATAGCTTTCCTTAAACAGTCAAACTTGGAGGCCTACCTCAACTGGTGGTCGATGGAGTTCCGTTGCACTGCTCCAGTTTTTGCTTTCTTCTCCTCAACGAAACAAACAAGCAAGTGTGAAAGAACCGGTTGATCCAAACAATCGTGATCTATGTTTGGTAGCAAAAAGAAATCGAATCAATACCAAAGACTGGTTCAATAACTGTCACTAAAAATCAACCAAAAACAAAGAAAGAGGAAGGCTCAATCAAACCAATAAGGGGCTGTAAATGAATGTTGAACAAGCCAGCAACCAAGACAATTGATTCAAGAAACTTGAAAGAACGAACTAGGTCACACGGGAAAAAAAGAAAAATTCATTCAACCAAGCCAAAGAACGAGTGCCTTGACTGTAAACAATGAAAAACAAATGACCGAGCAAGCAAAAAAAAGGAAAGGGATCAAGTGGACTGGCAAAAGCAGGAGGTAGAATTGAGAAAATCAATCCTACAGGTATCGTTGTGAGTGGACCACTAGCAACTTTAACTGAAAAAGAGCTAGTTGTAGCAACAGAGCACTGTCAACGCGGGAGTACACGCCACTCCCATGATGATCCGATTTCTAGGATCATCGCAACTATGTGGTGTCATTCCGCGATGCACAGGATTTTACAAAAGGGTGATTGCGATGTCAGCGTGATTGTTAAACTAAAATCCGCGATGATGGGAAAAACAAGGGCAAACTAGCCAAAAACTCCCAAACCAAAACCAACCAATCTAACAGATAATAGAGGGACCTCGTAGATCAACCCAGCTGATCCAAAAGACTGGTAGTAAATCCCCAAAAGGAAAGAGAGACCAAATTCAAAATCAAAACAAGAGTAAAGAGAAAAACATAGGATAGACCCCCTAGTGGAGTCAACAATTTGTGATGCAGGAAAGTGTTCCCTCTGCAGACAGAGGCAACCCCTCTAGCCCTAGAGTGGGTCTAGTCACAAACAAGGACATATCAATAATAGCTTTCCTTAAACAGTTAAAGTTGTAGGCCTACCTCAACCGGTGATCGATGGAGTTCTGTTGTGCTGCTTTAGCTTTCGTTTCCTTCTCCTCAATGAGTGATGAACCTGAAACAATGCAAAGGGAATACAACAAAGCACGTAACCGGATACAACAATGAACTATTTACTCACAAAGTCAAGAATTCATGAGCTATCAAGTACATTACATACAAGACATAGGAAAACATCATTGATTGCATTAATAATGAAATAAGAGAAAGCTTACAACCGGAGTCTTGACGTCACAAGCCTTCTCAGACGGATCCAGCCAGCATGTTCTTCAAGAATTCACTCTTTGAAGATGGATCTCCCAACATACAAAGGTCTCTCTCTCACTCATAAGTTTGACATGAAATCAAGGGCACTTCACAACCTTCCCCAAGCTATCAACACTCCCACACTTACCACACTCACACCAGCTATCTATCAAAAGCACTAACAACATTGCTCAATCCAAGAATTTACCAACTACCAACCATTATGATCATATCAAAAGTGAGTGTTTAAATAGGAGAAGGAGTCTCCATGAAAGGGGGAAGAGAGAGCTTATCACGAAGGAAGGTAGCACAATTGACGGAACTGCCATGCCAGGGAAGGAAGGGTGACATAACCCATGCCAACGACTAGGTCTGGAGTCATCTAGAAGGCTAACTGTTGGAACAAATTCACCCAATCTTGATCATTGAGGGTACATAACTAAACTTCAGTGCTGACATCGTGAGTGAGCAACGCAGATAGTCAGATCATCACTGAAGATAATAAGCAGCCTCACACTAGAGCATGTAATCAGACCATCATGGGAATCAGATGTACTTCTGCACTAGTAGCGCAGCTGGACTATTTAGGAGCACCTTTCAGCTCATTTATTAAGCCCATAGTTGCGATGAGGAAGATAACTTAGGAAAAGTGGGTCAATTGGCAGTATAAGAGAGCATTTGTTCAACATGAGCATGTTTGACTCAGACACATGACATAGTAGATGGACTGGGAGTGAAGGTAGTGACAAATTACTGTGTGACACAATGGTCATCGATATATCCCATTGGATAGTTCTCATTCTTTTTTTCCTACACCGATGATCCTTTGTGTATTGATGGATCTATGCTAAAACCATAGTTCTCTGCCATGCTCTGTTTTAAACACGACACAACAGTTAATTCGATATTGTTGGATCGTCATCAATCCTACAGTGATCAAAAGTCGACCAACACCTTTACCACACAAAACTTCAAGCCATTAATGCATATATACACAGATAACTCAAAAGGCATAATACACAGACACGCGGAAATCTACAGAACACACAATCTACTAATTATACATAGTATTAAATACAAGCTAAGGAATTTCAGCCTTAGAACAAGTTCCCTCTCGACTACATTTTTACCACTCTAGATTACACAAGTCCTATTTATCACTCTATCTCATCTGTATCTATTGAACATGTAGGCTCATTATTTATAAGAACACATTGGATCGGATCACTAGAAGGATCTGCTCAAATCCACTCCTTGATTCACTTAACTGTCCCTAATTCTCTTTACATGCATACATATGGTAGATTACATTTATCAAGTCTTCTAGAGACTTTATCTGTTCCATAAAATTAGACCTATTTTAACAAAATTTCCCCTATTTTTCTCTGATGGTCCACATCCTCCTTGCTTCCTCTGCTTTGGATTCCTATTTTGATTAAGGAGGGTCAGATGCTCCTGCGTCAAACTCCTGAGGAACAAAAATTTATGACTTCTTGGTCATATGCTTCTCCTTATCCTTAACAATTCTACCCACTTCTCAGTGGAACTTCCTTCATGATCTTCTGTGAGCTGCAACCAACCTCTGCAGTAATAGTCTTCCTTTTCTACACGATACCTCACCAAGATTTCTCCTCTGAGCTTAGTCTTTTGGCATCCTTCTGGTTCTCTCCTCTGGAACCAATTGAGCACTCCTTGCTCTAGGTTGCTGCAAGTCTTCTCACCTTCCGCTGTCATTCATTGCACGACAGTAAAGACCATAACAATCTAGTCTTTAACACAACTATAACTCTTCTCCTTCTGCTTGCACTCCTTCTTCCTTCTTGCAGGAAATCTTTCCCTTTAACCTTTCCCTGCTCTGATACCAAATGATGAAAGGCGAAAATTGGGGTATATCAATTTCCCTTTTCTTATTATTTTTCAATCATGAGGCCTATGGGTTATGGCCCACAAAGCTATCAGAAGTGTTATTGAGGCCTTTAAGCCTTTAAATCCATGGACTTCAACTCTATCAGAAGACATGGATTACACACAAAAACCCAGGTAACACGAGCTGAAGCACTTACGGTCGGACTTCAAAATTATACACCCGCATCTATAAATCGTCGGGTCTGCTCATCCTTTACCTTTTAGCTGCGCTCCTCCTCTGATCTCTGATCGGCCTGATCTCCGATCACCAATCAATGCTTATTGCTATCAACATATCGACATTTCATTACACTTTCCGCTAACCCTTCAACTCTGCGATATGCGATTAGATCATGACCATTCATTGTATCCTCCGATCCAATGGTTGACGTTACACTGATCAACGA
This sequence comes from Pinus taeda, assembly GCA_000404065.3. Lineage (NCBI taxonomy): Eukaryota > Viridiplantae > Streptophyta > Pinopsida > Pinales > Pinaceae > Pinus > Pinus taeda. The sequence goes on along the minus strand of APFE030913069.1, from coordinate 16,659 downwards.
AACTAATCGTTGATCCTCAACCATCGATTATCTCGCAACATATCTAATGATTCACAAATATTTCAGGTAGACAAGTAGCATGAGTATTACCCACCCAAAAAGCGGTTTCCTCTCTCCTCCTCAATATTATGTGACCTCCGCTATGTGGAATCAGAAGCCAAACTGAAGTACCACTTAACACTTGTGACCTTGCCTAAAATACCATCTTTTGTTATGAAACCACTTCTCTAAAGAATTAACTTTTGTGCTCTTCCGCCATGCGATGGCCATCGATCTATCCCATCGGAAGGTTCTCATTCTTTTCTACCTACGCCAATGATCCTCTACGTATTGATGGATCTATGCTAAAACCATAGTTCTCTGCCATGCTCTATTTTAAACATGACACAACAGTTAATTCAATATTGTTGGATGATCATCGATCCCACAGTGATCAATGGTCGACCAACACACTTACCACATAGGACTTAGGGCCATTAACACATATATACACAGATAACTCAAAAGACATAATACACAGACATGCAGAAATCCACAAAACACACAATCTAATCATTATACACAGTATTGAATACAGGCTAAGGAATTTTAGCTTTAGAACAAGTTCCCTCTCGACTACATTTTTACCACTTTGGTTTACACAAGTTCTAGTTATCACTCTGTCTCATCTCTATCTATTACGCATGCAGGTTCATTATTTATAAGAACACATTGGATCGGGTCACTGGAAGGATCCGATCAAATCCACTCCTTGATTCACTTAACTGTCCCTAATTCTCTCTACATGCATACATATGGTAGATTACATTGATCAAGTCTTTTGGAGACTTTATCCATTCCATCAAATTAGGTCTATTTTAACAGAATTTCCCCTGTTTTGCTCCGATGGTCCATGTCCTCCTTGCTTCCTCCACTTTGGATTCCTCTTTTGATTAAGGAGGGTCAGATGCTCCTACATCACATGTGACCTTTGGACTTCCTTCTAACTTTTTGACTTCTACATGTCTTTTAATTTTATTTATTTTTTTCTAATTACAAAATTGATCCTTTTACAAAATTGTGATCAAAATCATGAAAATAAAATAAAACATATTTATGTGCAAATTTGAGTAATTTGTAACTTTGGCACTATAAAATGGAGTTTATTTGTAATTTACTCATACCAACCCTTTAATTTTACTAATTTGTCTTTCACCTTTTGTGTTAGCTCCCATTTATACCTCATCCTGCCCTTTAAAGAATCTAGCAATATTATCTTCGAGCCCACTTGTATATTGTTCCATAGCATAGTCAGCTTCATGTGCAACTTGACTAGTTTGGAAACATATTGAAGAACAATCTCCTTAGTTACTTCCAAGTATTCTTGAGCAGCCACATGTCTTATGAAATCTAAGGCCTCATTTAGCTCTTTCTTGAGGGCATCTCTTGGCTTCACCTCTCCAAGTACGCCAACTAAAGGTATCTTGGGTACTTGGACCAAAGCTTCCAATCCAGTATATAACTTCATATAGGCTGAAGTAGTATTATCTATGTTGTTGTTTAAATCATCATTGGTTTTCACAACGATCTTCATTCAACTCTTTCTATTTTAGATTCCATTATGTCTTTCTTAGGTAACTCTGTAGGTGCACTAGAGTATTTTTTGCCTCATTCTTGAATGATGTCTATATCCATGTGGGTTAACTTCAATATTTTAAACCTTTCCTACAACTCTTTGTATGTTGAGAAAAGGTGCCACTACTTTGTGAAATGTAATCATTTCTTCATATACCTGCTTCATAATACCTTCCAACTCCTTTATTTCTTCATGGATTGCAGATTGCAAACCTTCTCTACTAGAACTTGTGGAAGGCACCCTCTGATTCTCCATAAGGAGTTTCTCATTTTGTTTCTTCATATTAGCCAGTTCTTTCTTCAACTATTCAACCTTGAGAGTGAGATAATCAATGTTCTTTTCAGTGGTTGTTACAAAGGCTACACGTATCAAAGCAATTTATTTTGGATTGGTCTTTGTGTTTGTAACAATTTCTCTTTTTGTAATGATGGAGATTGGTTTATTTAGCTCATTCGGAAATCATTTCCTTCTCTCTTGAATGATTCTTTGTTTGAGCTGATCGAGCATGAAATTGGAGATATCGAATATTTTGTCTTATCTTGGAGGCGAGATACCCATTTCATTGAGAGGAAGATGCCCACCTGCGAGAGGAGTTTGAGGATGGATAATCATGTTGGAAAATTAAAAAGGCAGAAAGTTTTTATTTGTGTTGATAATTACTTGTGATATTACTTTGTTCTTATTAAATTTCTTATGTTCTTATATTAACTTTGTTCATCAAGCGATTACCAATAACCATCACACAAAGATCAAAGATGCCAGATGTATGAAAACAGCTAGGGAAAAATCCCTATCTAGGGGAAAGCCCAATCAACAACTCTTCCTTTAATAGTTTCACAAGATGATCCAAGGCTACTTGACTTAGACACAGACTTCCTCCACTCCTTTCTTCTACAAATGATAATCTTCCAGCAACAACTTCAACCTAACACTTTGATCTTGCAGCAACAAAATTTTGATCTCCTCAGCAATAGAACTTTGACCCAACAACAAAACTTTGACCCAGAGGAAGAAATTCAACTTAGAAGCAAAACTTCAATCCTGATGTAGTACTTCGACCTTCCAGTAGTAGCGCGGAAAATCCACATGTGTGAGAGAGATGACTTAGAAAATTTGATTTTTATTCTTCAGCAAATCTCCTTCTATTCCTTCTACAATTTTTATTATTCTGCTTCTCTCTCTTGAATATCAAACTTGTGAGTGTGTTCTCCAAACAAATCAAATTGAACTGTATATATATCCTCTTCTAGAGTTCGAACTACCCTTATGTAAGTGACTTGATCAGGTAAGGGACGACTTGGTTTGGAGATGACAAATGACTTATTTTAATTAATCATAATTATTTTTACATAATTCAAAAGCCCAATAAGGGTCTCATAAAATGGAAAATGACTCTAATGACTCAATATAAAACCTAGAATTTCTCAATGGTAGACTTTGACCTAAACATCATGACCCAAGCATGAAACCCATGCTTTAATAACTCATAATAATAAAAACAAAAACAACAACAACAACAATAATAATAAATTTTTCTTTCTTTTGATAAATACATTTCATTACAAATCAAATACAATTATGAAGATCAAACCTAGTTACATTGTTTAACACTCCCTCTTAACTAGGGAGGTATTCATACATACATATACAAGTACATGAAAGATATCAAAACACATGAACCATGAAAAGTTTAGGCACACACCGGTCAATAGACTAGACTCATGACCAGGGAAATATATCTGGGTGGGCATAAGATGGACTAAAGATTTCAGCATCTCTAAGCACCATCACGCTTACTTTCTAATTATCGGCCTAGGGAACTAGATGTGTAATGAAAGGCCAGAGCTGTATGACCAATGCCACCCTCCCTACTTCGGGAACTAGAAATCAACACACAAGCTAGCCAAATGTCCTCCCAATAAATGTGTATTACACACAAAGCCTCAACGCATCAAATCTCTCCCAATCAAATAGATCAGTAACACTAAGCATGCTTCCAAAACTTTTAGAGATTTACCTAAACAATCACAACCCCAATCAGTAATAAAATTTTAAATATATAAGTAAACCTTCAGGATCTACAAACATCTTGATGTTTCTTCACAATTTATCATAGTAGGATTTAGAGGCCTTCCAAACAAATATTGACTAAATATTCCTCAATCATATAGCTTCCTTTCCTACTTCACATGCAACAACATATTATACAACCAGATCCTACTTTCCTTCATTTAGAAACACCTCAATATTCACTATCCAATTTCTTAATCAAGGTATCCATCATGACTATAATATGCCCTCCCTCTTAACTTGGGAGATATACTCTTTTTTTTATCCAGGATCCCTCTTAACTTAGGGAGATCAACTAATTTCTATGATATCGAAGAATCGTTTATGGCTTCAATCCTACTTATTAGAGTCACCTATTCATACAAATTCCTTCATCATTCTTATCAATCAATTTTACTTATGACTATCTTCACCATCTTGAAGATTATGTACCTACACAACTTAAGTATCCAATGCAACCAAATACATATATAGAAGCATGAATTTAACTATATCATAATCATGGAAGTATTAGACTTTAAACATCAAATTCCTAAACTTAGATAGGCTCATAATCAACAAGAGACACATACTTTTAATCATCAACTTCTTTCTTGGGTTAGGTTTTAACCCCTATATCACATTAGTAACTCAATCAAGATATAAGTGTCATTATATATAGGCCTCAATACTTCTTCCAGAGATATGACATACTCTACTATTATATATTACAAACCCTAAAAGATAGTTCTATAATGCATCCAACAACTCTAGAATTCATACATTAGACTTCTACTAGGATTTAATGCAAACCCTAGATTCCAATTTAAGAAACTCAACCTTATATGTCAACAAATAAAACCAATCACAACATAATATAATATCGTCTACTTCTATTAGGGTTTTGTTGTAAACCTTATATTTTATCATCATAATGGAAACAATATCTCTATATCTGAGAATATCAAACTTCTACTAGGGCTTAGTTGCAAACCCTAGAATTTGCACACTATAAGCATCAACAATTTGGTTAGCACATATACATATCTAGGATTTCATAATCATGCAAAAACATATCAATATCCATTATGTAAGCCTAATAAACAAGTATCAATACGTTAAAAGTCATATATATAACAATCTAGATTAGGCTAGGGTTTTTATTAGATGAACAAACATACACCTAGGGTTTCATTCCTAGGAGATTTACTCTCGATATGTAAGGGTGTTGCTCATAAACCCTAATACCAAAACCTCAAGGTCTAGGAATACATTACCATCCAACCCTAAAGGACTAGGGTTTCCATAACAATGCTAAAACTCCAAACATGACATTAACATCAAAATATCAAACATCAAAAGGATAGTATTTTCTAGATTTCATTAGTAACCCTAAGTAGATTATGGTTTTTCACATTAACATTGACATACCCTTAGGTTAGGGTTTTACAGAGAACCTTTTAGGGTTCCACAAACATGATGATTTTAATGAGGGTAGATTCAATCTAATGATTAATCACCCAAATAATAATCTCTATGATTCAAATGTCCTAAACATAACACTTTTTAATAATGTAAAGGAGATTTATTATAATGAATGGATATACCTTTATCACAAAGAGAAAAAATATTATGGTCTAAAATATATCTTTGAGTAGTTTTCTATACAAACTTTGTAGGACATCAATTCCAATAGAAATTCTATCATGCTTTGTTTTGTGAGGTCTTATTCATAGCCTTTGATCACATCAACAAGATTTTCCTAAACAAGGAGAATATGAAAGGAAATGTTATTAGCATCTAGCACAACCTTATTTAGATAAGAGAAGGAAACCAAATATAAAACGGATAATAAAAGGTATAAGATACTTATCTTTGAAAAGTGGTGAGGTATCCCTCTGAATCCAATATCAAGGGATACCTATAAATTTATCAAAACAATTCCAAATCATTTTAAATCTAAAAGTACTAGAAATAAAAGCACAAAGGAAGTTGATTCAAAACTTTTAGAGTAGAATGATATATAAGGGATAGAGTTCCTAGGAGTATACATCATATAATTCTTTGACTTTGGATTCTTCAATCTTGTTCTTCTTTGGTGGTCTTTCATCAACAACATTTTCATGTTCCCTTTCCCTCTTCTTATTTCTCAGATTCTCAGGACAATCGCTTCTATAGTGACCCATCTTGTGACAATTATAGCATCCAATATTGGATAGGTCTACCTTCTTTCTAGGCCATTTACAATTATTTAAGGTTCATTTTTTCTTATGATGAGAGGAATAGGAATTTGAATTTTTCTCTTCTTCATTCTCTTTGCTTCTTACTAATGAAATTATGACTTCTTCTTGAATACATGCATTCCATAATTTTTCAAATGTAGTAGTTTCCTTCCAACTATTGATACCTAATGAAAAGGCATTGTAGTGGTTATAAGCTCCTTTTCAGGTACTATCTCATATATTCCATGGAGTTCATCTTTGATTCTAGCTATCCTTACAAATAAGGATGCCACAGTGTCCTCCTTTGTCATCTTCATAGTTCTTAGTTCACTCTTAACACTTGCAATTTGACCAAGATTAATGATTATGAATAATTTGGATAAGGCCTCATACATCTCTTGAGTGGAATCTATGTTGGATATGTATGGGATGAGGTTGTCCTTTATTCCATCCACCATTATGGTCATGGAAAATATCTTTGTTTCTATGAATTTTTCCTTTTATGCATCACTTGATTCATTTGTAGGCTTCTTGCTTTTCCTTTGACTATATCCTAGACTTTATTCTTCTCAAGTATGAGATATATCGTCCTTTTCCATGCCCTATAATTGGATTCTCCTTATAATTTGTTTTCTACCTTTATCGAGTTAGACATTATTCTTAAAGATGGTAGGATTGATTTCTTATATGATCATTTTCCTTGATGACCCTTATTCAAACTTCTTACAACTCCTTATTCTTATTTCAATAGATCTCTAGGATTCCTTTTTCCTTCTTCCTCACCTTAGCTATGATACCATGTTGGAAAATCAGAAAGGAAAAAAGATTTTCTTTATACTGATAATTAATTGTGATATTATTATGTTATTATTAACTTTCTTGTGTTCTTCTACTAACTTAGTTCATCAAGAAATTACCAATAACCATGACACGAATATCAAAGACACCAAATGTAGGTAGACAGCCAGGGAAAAACCCCTATCTAGGGGAAAACTCAGTCAACAACTCTTCCTTTAATAGTTTCACGAGATGATCCAAGAATCCTTGACCTAGACACAAACTTCCTCCATTCACCAATTCAACCCTTCCTTTCTTCTGAAGATGATAACCTTACATCAATAAATTCAACCTAACACTTTGATCTTGTAGCAAGAGAATTTCAATCTCCTCAACAACAAAACTTCGACCCAACAACACAACTTCGACCCAGCAGCAGAATTCGATCCTAATGCATTACTTCAACCTTCTAGTAGTAGCCCAAAAAATTGACATGTGTGAGAGAGATGACCAAGAAAACTCGATTTTTCTTCTCCAATGAATCTCCTTCCATTCATTCTATAATTTCATATTCTTTTTCTTCTCTCTCTTGAATATCAAACTTGTGATTGTGTTCTCCAAATGAATTGAACTACACTCTATTTATAACCTCTTCTGGATTTTGAATTACACTTATGTAGGTCGACTTGATCAGGTGAGGGCCGACTTAGTGTGGAGGTGACAAATGATTTATTTTACTCAATAATAATTATTTTCACATGATTCAAAAGCCCAAGGAGGGTCTCATAAAATGGAAAATGACTCTAATGGCTTAATATAAAACCTAAAAGTTGTCAATGGGTACTTTGACCTAAAACATGATGACCCAAGAATGAAACTCATTCTTTAATAAGTCATGATGATAATAATAATAATTTTTTTTTATTTGTTTTTATAAATAAATTTCATTATGACTCAAATAAAATTATGAAGACTAGACCTAGCTGCATTATTCAAAAATTCAGAGTGATTGTAATTTTCTCAACTTTTTTTTATCTATTCTCCTTTACTCTCACATCATCTATCTCTTGGGTAACTAGCTCTTCTTAAAATTTATTGGGAATTTATTCTTCCTTTTGTTTTTTATTCTTCTCTTCTTCAACCTACATCCTTCTTTGTTCTTCCTCCTCGTATTACATCTTCAAGGCTTCCCCTTCCTTTTTTTTCCCATTTATTCTTTTTTATTCCTCATGGCCTCTTTTCTATGATTTTCTTGTTCCTCATTTTTTCTCTCCCCTTCTTCTTGTCTCTTCCATTAAGATTCTTTGTGCTATTTCTTATTCTTTTCCTCTTTAGCTACCCCTTTTGTATCTTTATCAACTTTAAAAATTTTACTTTTCTCTTGTACAACTTCCTACTCCTATTTTCTCTTCATTTTAGTATTTTCCTAAATGTACATCTCCTCTTAGTTCCCTCCTTCTATCTCATTTGGAACATTTTCCAAGTTGGAAGGACCTAATTCTCCACCTATTCCAATTTCTTTGGAGGCATTGTAATGATTCTTGATTTTCTCTTCTTATTTCTAGGAGACTGAGGCATATTTCCATGTATATCTTAGCTTATAATAATGTTGCACAACTATGCTTATGGGATCATACCAGTGATATCCCATCTAACCGAACCTAAGGCACATAATTTATGTATTTCTTCTTCTACTACTTTCAAGTTGTTGAGGTTATATGATCCTGTGTACAATAGGAATATTAGTTGTGGGGCCTTATTTCACTTTTGTAATGATTTGGAAAACCCTATGGAAAGTAGATAGCCAACTTCCTGCATGACAACCTTATTTGTCACAAATAATGGGATAATACGTGGGATTTTATATGCTCTGAAGACTTTGATAAATGTTCCCTAAGGCGATGCAAACCAATTTGTGATTTTTTCTAGAGCTTCCCTTGTTTTAACTGACATGCATGGTGCCTCAATGCCAAATAACATATGCTATAGTACTAAGATGAAGATTTCAGTTATCCTCGCATATACTCCCCTGTAACTTGTTTCCCACAATATTTTGCAACATATGTGCACTAGAGGTATCTCTTTAGCATAGGCTAATTTCCATTCCAACCCTGGGAATTCATTCTTTTCACATATACCATCTAGCATATATGAATACACATGGAATTATGGTTGTTCACCTTCCACCGTATTATTTTCTTTAGTAACACACTTTTGTAATGACTGCGCTATGAGATCAGACCAAGTGAAAATAGTTCCTTTGGTATCACATGGGTGCACCATAAAGTCCCATTTTTTCTTCAAAGAATTAAACATTCACACATCCATATAATCTAAAACATGTGTCCATTAAGTACTGGTACACTTTCCTTAACATATTGGTTTTGTAACTACCGTCAAGATTTTGACGAAATTTACTTGGTTCCTATCCCCAAGATTTGAGGATATCATTAGTATATTTTCTGAAACTGGCATAGAATCTTGAATTGAGGTATAATTTAGGCTTTGGGAGCTTGTATTACATATGGATATCTTGAGCCTAATATGTGGCCAATACTTCATCTTTTGAATTTCTGACAATCATATTTTGAGGTTCAATGTGTTGTAGGATCCATCCTATTGTCTCAGCCCAAGGTATCGCGGGATAATGGAAACCAACCCTCTAAAACTTGGAATTATTTATGTTGAGATACACCTCTCTTTCTTCTTCATCTTTTTAAATCACTTTCCGAGTGAAGTATTTGAATATATTTGGCTGAGATGAAGTCATCGGTTTGTTAATGAAACAGGTTTTGTCCTTGGGTATGGGTACTTTAGGCTTTGGACTATTGACTACACCTTAGATGCTACTCTCAATTGTTTCTTTTATTGTCCTTTTCAAGTAATTAGAGGCATTCCTTCATTTGAAAATGACACACTGATACACTGAAGATATTTTTCATGTGGAAACTCAAAGTCATTCATGGAAATGATAAAGGATTAGTTCAATAAAATCCCTATTCTACCTTTATCTCGCTTGCATAATTTAAAATGTTAAAAGATAGTGTGTTGGGATTGATGATGAGCCTTGGTATTGCACCAAGGATGTTGCAACTCCTAAGGAATTCTCAACTTAAATGATCAACCTAGGGTTCGTATAAACTTAGAGGTGACAATGCTACATGCATAACATGTTAGGTTCTATTCATGTCACCCTCATTCATGAAATTACAATAAGGTGCTTAGAGACCACTCCTCCAACTAAGTACAGTGAAAAATTCTTATGAAATAATAAATGAACATGATTCTAACTATAAAGGTGAAAATGCCATTCATCAAATGTAAACATTCATTAAGATTGCATGAAAGGAAAAAAACTAATCTATTTGCAGAAGTAAGTCATGCTAATTTACTTGCACACTTAATTTAAATCAATAACTTACTTGCAGGAATCATTTATCTACCCACACTTGCTTGAAAATGGGGAATTTAATCTTTAACATACCTATGAAGAAAAATATTAATTCTAACTCTTCTTTGCTATCTGATGGTTACAGTGATGAAAGGATGAGGTTGGAGTGGTCCTAGAGTCTCCCTTAATCATCTAATAATGGTGTGGTGGCCATTATTCAACTTAATTATGTCAGAGTCAAAGTATAGAGAAAACCTGGTTGAAGAGAACAATGTTACAGGTCTGCTACAGGAGGTCATGTATTGCTACAGGAGGCCATGTTTTGCTAGAGGAGGGTCTAGGATCTTTTTGAGGACACAAATGGTGTCTTGAAGGTAAAGGAAGGTGGATGAAGGTAAAAAGAGTTGAATGAATGGTGGGGAAACTCCTTATCTAAGCCTAATATTGCTCGAAGGTCTATCTTGCACCAAAGTTGTTGCCCACATTGCCCTTCATCTACCTTAATAGAGTGAATTTGGAGATAGAGTTTGGAAGCAAGGTGAGGTTCCTAAGAGGAAGATGGAAAGTTCCAAGTGGATGTGGAAAGGTGTTCCCACCCCTGCAAACCAACAGAGTTCCTGCAGCTAGCTAATTACATGCATCAAATGATCATTATTGTAGCAAAGTAAATAATCATGGAAAAGATGGGTTGAATTTTATTGAAGTCTATTCTAACCTACAACACAACTCCAATTTCCAAACCAATTCCACTAAATCCTAAGTTTCAGAGATTATACATGTAGATATATTTCAATCTAATACCTAACACTTTCCAAGAAATCATAAACAAATATTTTTGAGTTGTTATTGTGAATCTTACCAATCACTCTTCCCATAGGATAGGTGATAGGGAAGCATGATATTACAAGTTTTTATGATATAACATCTACTGAAACAAGGAAATAATTGCAATACTTTGAAACAATAACAAGAAAGAAATACAAGATAGGGAATAAAACCTATGGGTTGGGCCCAAACCCAAGGGTTTCAAACCTCCAAAAACTAACTTAGATGCATACCAATAGTAAAATTCTCATTAACAAAAAAAGATAGTAACATACATCATGAAAAATAAGAATGACAACATCAAGCCCTAGGCTCACAATAGCTACTCCTAGCTGCAACAAAAATTTGAATCCTAATGAGCCTCTTACCTGTTTTATTTATAAAAAAATGTATTTGATGGAAACTCTCTTGAAAAGAGGACCGATTCCCTCCAAGATATCAAGATTTGTGGATCTGGTCCCCCTTGATCTTAAAATGTACTTAAAGTCCCTCGGTTGCTAGTGAATTTGAGATATGAGTGAGGATTCTATGATGTCAAGCCAAGTTAGAGTGTTAGTAAGGTGGAAAATCCCCCTATATTCTCTCTTGTTTGTATCCATCAAGCCCTTGCATAGTAAATGCCTCCAAAAATGCTTCTTTTCTTGCAAATTGATCACATTAGGCCATAAAAATGTACAAACACCCTTTAGTATTCATACTAAGCATATTATGGATAAAAATGTGAATTAATGTGAGAAAAATAAAGTTTTAAGGGTTGGATAGTAAGACAATGAACTTAAAAAGATACCTATTGATGGGACCCATCACTTGGCACAGGCGCATTGAGTAGATGCAATGGTTGGTCGAATAGGGACTAGAAGCGTGCAACACACTAGCAAGGTTGAGAGAAAATATGCTTTATGCATGCGAGGTTTTGAGATGCAATGGTTATGAGTTAGGTCTAGGAGGTTCATGGGCATGATGGAAGAGTTGAAGATCAATTTATGGGCATTTTTGAAATTTCTAGAGCTAGGGCCTTCAGATCTATTCCTTTTCTTATGTCAGTGCACAAAGTAAAAAGGAGGTTTACATGGGCGCATTCACAAATTATAGCAAAAAAGGTATAACATTGGGTCTTTGGATTACACTAGCATGCCACCAAGAGGCTAAATAAGGACGTGGGGAAAGAGGAGTGTACAGAGGGTGGTTACAAAATGTTAAGGCTTTAAATTACATTAGTGCGACAAGACATTCCTAAACTTGACTAAGGGGTGCATAAAGACTAAGAGGGCACACGAAAATCAATTAAAATAAAAGTTCTCCATTTAACCCCATATATATATATAATAGAAAGTCACAAAATTCAAAGGGACATATGCAGACAAACATGGATAATTGAGTCAACAAAGCCTCAATCAAAAAATTACACCACAAGAAGATGAGGCTTACCCAAATCCAAGGCATGACACAATCACAACTTGCAAGGATAGGGATAAGTCTCGTGCTTGGAATGTGTGTAGAGCTCCAACAGAGTCAAATGAAACCATGAATTTGAGTTTAGGGGTAGACTTTCTTATATAAACACTTACACATGTGACCAAATCACACTTTGGGATGTGTCCTAGTGCAATGATGTCCGACGGGTCTTAGAGCTAGCCTATCTCTATGAAGTGTGCTTGTGGTATGGAGAGAAAATGTGCTAAGATTGTTAAGAGTGAGTGTACATTAACTTAGGGATTTTCAAGAAATATTGTGATGAATCCAAACAGTTAGAAACTTTTGAGAGAGTGTTACAGATCAATTTTGTCACATCAACCCCATCATTCAGATCAGTACTTTTAGGGCTCACCAAGCCCTAATTCAGTTGCTACATGCCCTAGACAAGTCATCACTTTGGATGCCTCCTTCCCTGAGAGTTTCTTAGCCTGAATCCCTCCATAAATGCCTCCTTAAGGGATCAGCGCAGCCTTGGTCAGGGGTAAGTGCACTTTAGTGCAGGTAGGCCCATGTCAGGCTGCATTTTAGAGCACCTAGGCCCACCTTGACTTGCAATAGGCGAGATTGAGTAAAATCCTCATAAGGTTCTGGGAATATTCTTATCTTTTGGAGCCTTTTGGAAGATTCCCACACTTATCATCTCCTATGAACTCGAAATTGCATAGGGAATGAGTTAAGCAACCTCCTATCCTCTCATAGCTTCCTCCATGGAAACTAACTCTAAGTCTGCAAGGCCATTCAATACCCTCATTTATGACCAAACCTCCTCCATTTTCCTATATATTGAGCACTCATCTAAGTGATCAAGGGCTAGACTTTGAGAATTTGTAAGAAGATATTGTTGGTGTGAGGTTTGAGATTGTAAGAAAGTATTTTTGTGCTTCCAGAGTGTTGTGCTTGTGATGTGATGTTGGTTGGAACCTGATCCAGACTTAAACAGGAACACAACAAATTACATAGATAACCATATACACAAAGATGCAGCGGAAATAGTACTTCATTTCATTAATGGAAAATACTGAAATATGCTTACAACCAGAAATGGAAATAAACCAGCTAGGGCGACGACAGCTTATCTCTGAGAAGAGATGTGTGGCTACATGCCTCTGAACTGTGTTACAATGAGGCTCGAAGGCCTATTTATTGTTTAGAAACAATGGAAAACCCTTCACATT
>APFE030913067.1:0-18865 GCA_000404065.3 Pinus taeda | reverse complement strand
ATTGCTCATATCAGGTTTTGCTTATAGATTTTAGATAAATAATCTATTTAACTCTAACAGTTCTCCTAGAATCTCGCACCTTTGTTTTTAGCTTAACTTTTCATTAGGGACCACCCCCCTTAGCTAACCTAGGAGATAGCTCAAACGGAGAGAGTTGGGATTAGTGTGACAGCCCCTTCTCTGAATCCCCTGCCACTAACCACACCTTGTGGGGTTGAAGGCTTTTCTCACTGACTTGTAGGTAGGTGCGGGCGGCAGGGTCAACAGGTACCCGGTGGAGTGGGCTAGACATATGGAGTTTGTCATAGGTCAAAGTGAGAGTCAGCAAGCGCGTACAAGCATCAAGGATACTAGAGGCCCAGGTTGGCATTGGGATCCAGGTGGGACTACCTACCATTTACCAGATAAGTAAATTGACTATGGCATTTTTGGTATATTTGACCTACCAGTCGAGCACACGCATTTATTAAGGGAGTCTCAGTCAGCGCCAGTAGCCGATCAATTTGTGAGGGGAGTCCTGGGTTATTTTGGTATGATGGTTGTACATGGGATCACAAAATGATCAGCATACTCTCGCAAGAGTTTGTCAAAGGAGGTGGCATTGGCAGGCCACCAAATAATGCCTTGTTTAGGGCTAGGGACTCCCCTTAGTTAGTTGGGACTTAGCGGTCACCAAGGAGCAACAAAGTGTTGGCATCACCACTTGTACATAGGGGGATTCACCTCTTGTGTCTCTTAGGGAGGATTTAGAGGCAAGTCCCATGCATCAGAGGGTACGATGATACGACAATGGAGGTTGCAATACCGATAGGTTGCAGATCGACGCGTACTATCTCAGCTTTAGATCCTGGCATCCAGTGGCATGTAGAAGTATGCAGCGTTGAGCAATGGTTTGTAGGTGAGCACGTCGATGAACGGCAGTGTGTTGTGGTGCGCGGGTTTACATCAAGGAGTGGGAGGAGCGACTTACACCATATCGAGCTTGCTAGTGGAACGATACATGCATTGGGGAATATGGGACCCCAAACGATACAGAGTGATACTACAGCAAGCACAGGTATCCAGTGGTGTAGAGGGATAGGTTGTTGTATACAGTGGTCTGCCAAGGAGTAGAGGAATACTTGGTGGTATGCAGTGACTTATGGTGTAGCACAGCAAGCTCTTGGAGTGATGCGTCCCAGGAGACTTAAGGACTGGAACATTAGGCATACCATTTGATGTAGCTCACACTGTATGAATGGGAGCGTTTGTGAGCATCTGGGGACATCCTATTCAGAAGAGACACGTCTTCGAAGGAGTTATCAGCAAGACTAGGACAGAGAGAGGGGCATCCATGGGATTACCTTTCGATGTCCATGTGGACTCTTGGTCATACCCATGGGGACTTACATACCTATCACTCTCCAATATGGCTTACAGTTGTTGAGGGTTGGGTTGTTGCCCCTTGATGCCCTCAGTCAAGGCAGCTAGACATGGGAGGCCCACCCTAGACAATTTCATGAGACACAGTGTCATGGGAAGGAGGGAGACTCTCCAATTGAGGCATTTGGCACGAGCTGACGGATACAAGCCTAGGGATGGTGTGCTCTATTGCTGAGAGAGCATATGTTCCACCCCTGGGCTCACACTTCGAGAGGTGATCGCTAGGGAGCTGCATGATACACTTTCGGCGAGGTAGTTTGAGGCGTTACATCAGCGCGAGGGACAGTGGATGGTAGACTTCGTCTACAGGAGAGTGTCTAGACTCCAAGCAGTGTCTGGGTGTATCATCAAGAGTTGGGACAGCAGATTTCACTATGTGGCATGCGTGGGATAGATTCTTGATACTTGGGGTCCACCTATGGGATACATATAGGGGTCAAAGATGAGGGTCAAATGGGTTTTAGCAGGTATTAAAGCTATGCAGCAGCAACCCATGAGGAGTGGGAGTTGTGAGCTTTCAGTATGGTTGGCGGATCCAAGGATCCAATTGGCGAGTGGATCACTCCACTTCTTAATGGGCAGTGTTACAATGCAAAGTGATCCAATTCTTTCCCTCGCTAACAGATAGGGAATCACTAAGACCTTTATCATATGGCAAGGCAGGTTGTTGCTCAAGATCAAGGCTAGTCACGAAGTGGTGAACTCGACCATTCTTGAGTTTCCCTTGCAGGTTGGAAATAGCGCTAACCGTGATAGATATAGTGGTTGAGAGTTACCAGAGAGGAGGATCTGGTACGAGCATGTTGGGCAATCGCGCATAACCGGGATTTTAGACTGTCATGATTCTCTACTTAGTGGCAACATGCAGAGGGCATGTAGCACCTACATCGAGCAGTATGGTGAGTGGAGCAAAGGATGCCTCATGTTGATCAAGATGGCTTGGGATCTCGGTATCGAGAGATTTCCCCATGGCAAGACCGTGCAGAGATCCGAGATGACTTGGTGGCACATTTGGGACCCCGGTATTGTTTGCAGTGACTGTTTGGGTTAGCTGATCGAGAGGGTGTTTGTTTAGGCATTGCTTGAGGACAAGCAATTTTTGGTGGGGAGTATTGTAATATCCCCAATTAATTAATTTTGTTAAGAAGAATTTCTATTTCTGCAATTTTGGCAATTGGGAGATATTTTGCCATTAAAACTTAGGAAAAGTGGGCTAAGGAAACACCACTTGATTTTTGGCAAAGAGGAGGCCTCAAACATAAGGAAAAAGGAAAATTGAAGTGTTGGTGGATGGTGGGGGCCACCCAAAAGGGAAATTCTCACCCTTAGGCAACTCGAACTTGTGGAGGAGGAATTCGAATTTGGTGGATCCCACAAGGTAAAGGACCTACGAGAATAAATAGAAGGAGAGAACCACAATTTGGGGGCTTTTTGACAATTTGACATCTAAACCAGAGTACTCTTGTGTTGTTTAGCCAAGACTACCAATGTTGTTTAGCGCAAGGAGTATTCTAGAGGAAATTCCAACTCCTTCAGTGAACTTTGAGTGTCACCCTAAGGGAGTTGTAGGGAAATTATTGCAGGCATTGGAGAAGCATATTTCAAGTGCATCCCTCAGTAAGGGTGTGTTTATCCAAGGATGCAAAAGCAGTTTGTGGAGCTAAGCTGGGGCAGCAAATTAGGAGTTTGGACGAGGATTTTTTTGCAGGGAAGTCACCTATCGGGAGAGCAGAGATACTTGGCAAATTTTCAGGGCTGGAGCTGTGATATTTTGAGTGAGCTAAGTTGCTCTAATTTGGGCCTGCACAGGGGTTGATTGGGTATTTGCGCAGGCACTAATAGGGTGTGATTTGTGGAGAGTTGGGAGTTGGATTTTGCTTGTGCAGAGAGAGGAAATTTCACAGGATTAGAGGAAAGCATTTTGGAGGGGAAATCTAACATTATTGCAACAGTTTGATCCTATAGCATTCTTGGCAGACTGTGGAGAGGAGCACGCCCAAACTCTTTCTGGGCTTTTGTGGGTTTGGTGAGAGTAGGCTAGGATTAATTTTGCAGAATTTTCTAGGCACTTTTGAAGGCAGAATTCCTAGTTCCATCCAGCATCCAGCAGGCAAAACTCTTAGAGGATGGCGCAGTTCACCCTGGGACCACTTCCACCACTTGGGTTCGTGAAATATTTCTGGGTCTTGTCAGGTATCTAGTGAGGAGGCCACCATCAAAGTTTCAGCTCATTTTGCGCACTCTTCAGAGCAGTGCCTCCAATTTCCTTCCAGCAACAGCTAGGAGTTCTTCCTGGGCATGAGTAGTTCTACCTGGGGGACCCTTCCAGTATTTGAGCATTGTAGTCACACTTTGGTTCTTGTCATAGCTTGCAGTAGGAAGCCCAGGTTCCTCTGATCTCATTTATTGTACTCATATTTTTCAAAATTAATACAATGACTCAGATTTTTGCTCATATTTCCATGTTCAAATGTGTATGGTTGTGCATTTTTTAATTTTATGGTTGTAGCTAGTTCATTGCTCTTGTTACCTATGGTATTTTTCCATTTGAAATAGTACAATGTCACAAATAATTGTCAAGTAAGGAAAAGTCAAATAAAAAAAGTTGCCCTAATCAATTTTCCAACATGGATGACCATAAAAATGCAATGCCAACCAAATACATATTTACTACACCTATTGTGTTTCACCTAGGGGCAACTTGGCATTGACAGATGCTATAATTATATGGATATTCAAAAGATTCTTATTATACAAATTAAAATAACTTCATTTAAGCTTGTTAAATGTGCCTTAAGAAATATTTTAAAGAAATAATACAAAATACAGACTTTTGTTGTACTTAATAAAATTCACTTTTACCACTGTGTTTGTCAGATTTGTGTTCAAAACTCATGGAAAATATAATTTCATTTATCTATATTTTACTGCCAATTCAAAGCAACCCTCAATTGATCTTTGAAAATGTGGTTTATCGATGCAAGCCAACAAGATCTAGTTAAATGGAAGAATAAAGTACCAAAGAAAAAGTCTTGATTAGAAATAGCAAAATCAATATTTCTCTAATACAAAGCTTCAAATGAAGATATCAAGAGATCCTAAAAATTAATAACAATCTATTCAAAATGGATTAGGACATTGTACTAAGCTACAAATGCACAACAAGACTAGCACAAATGACGAAAGGAGACCATTTTCTAAAACAATCTGAAATTTTAAAATTTATACCATCAAATGTGACGGGTCACACCTGTGTATCATATGTGCCAACTCTTTGTGTAGGAATGCACAGATCATAACCCAAGTAGGGGCGTCCAGATAAATCCTGCATTCAAAAAGAAGAAAATGAGAATAAAAGTAGTGTGGATTGATGGATTAACTATTTGGATTACTAAAACTAGACTCAAGCAACCCATGGCAAAAAAATATTAAGGGTATTTACTATTTGCATAAGATGGTAAGCAGGCACCTCTACATTGGGACCTACATCACCTAGTTCATGGTCATGCTTGAACTCAACAACAATGAAATTCAGAAAAAAAATACATAATTTGACATTTAGTTCATATATGTGTGTATGTGTGTGTCAAATTATATAACTTACATAAATTTCGAGGTTTTCCTTGGAAAAATAGCTTACATAAATTCAATTTTAATTTTTTACTTATATCATATAATATAACTTCAATAAAGTAATAAAAATGTTAACATTTAACTCTATACACACACACACATAGAAAGAGACACCTGTGTGTGTGTTTTATATATATATATATACATATATATATATATAGTTGGAATATTCACCAATACTGAGGAGGGGAGGAGGTGAATCAGTATTGGGCACATTTTACCATTTCAATTATCTCATGCAAATATTAACAATTAACAATGTCATTCAACAATGCACAACATCACACACAATACACGAGATTATTTACATGGAAACCCAAATGGGATAAAACCACGTAGCGCTTTAATATATATCTAAAAGATTACATCAATAGGAAGCACCAACTTCCAAGATTCTCCAACACCAACTGGAAGGAGGCGTCGACCCCTTAATTTACAAGCACTAACCTGAAGGACGCTCTAACTCCCTGGTTTTATCAACTCCAACTGAAAAGATGCACCAACATCCTGCAAGCACCAACTTGCTGCACAGACACCAACCTGCCCTAGCACCACCCTACCACCCTGAAGTGTTCTTAGGCACAAACCTGAAGGAGACTTCAATTTCCTCCTTTCACCGCCCTGTCACCGTTAAGAATAAGAAAACTGAATAAAATAGATTACGCTACTTAGCCACTTCACTTGATCACTACACTACACAACCATTGCTTTGATCATTGTCCAACTACTACCATCAATAACCTTGGTGTCACTGCTATAAATACCACTTTTGCATTGTCTCTACTTCTATCACTATATTGTCGAATAGTCAATTTGTCAATTAACCATAATCAATGAATTTCATGAAGAGATTGCAAGTAGGTTCATCATCATAGGTAGAACATCATTTTAGGCACACACACTTCAGCATCCCTGTTAAATGTCTCTGCAACTTTTCTTTGTTCATCATGAATGTTTGTAACTATTATGGCTAAGGAAAATGTCTTTATTAGCATGTCAGAAGGCTCAGCCATACCTCTGATAGCAATGTATAATGTTCCAAGTAACACACTCTCCAACAAAAAAATAAAATTGTCTCTTTGTCCTGGTGGCTCAAACTTATTACATCATAGTAGCAAAACATAATCAGCGTAGAGAATCATAACCACGGGTAATCTAATAGCAAGAGACTATTAAACTTAAGCTTCAAATTCTAATTCTATTATGAGCATTTAATACTAATTCTCAACCCCTAATACTATCTCATGCCTTAGGCAAAGGAACAACACTCATACCTTGATGACACCTCAATAGCATTTTGCATGAGATCAGATCATTATGTTGTTGTATCACAAAACTCCACGTTGTTGTATCACGAACCAAAACTCAAATACCTTTGTATACAACTGCGCCAGAACAAATTAAAACAAGAGAACACTTGATTTGACCTCGCTTCTTGACCACACATTAGATCACCATTGCACACCCCTATGTTCAAACTCTCCACACTGGGTCATTGTTATGCACGTCAATCACATTAGATGCACGCTTAATCATATGCCAATATACCACATAATAGGGCCCTTTATAAACCTCTCTTGTTGAGCTTTGTGACACCTGTATGTGTTGGAAAATCAAAGATATTATATTAGGGTTTGATTATCCTTTCTTGATAATTACTTGTGAGTGTGTTGGCTTCTTTTACTTCTTTATTATCTTATCTTTCATCAAGAAATTACCATATTATATGTGTATGAAGATCACAAAACAAGAGACACAAGATATAGGCACGTGCCACGAAAAAACCCCCTTTGAGGGGAAAACCCAGTCAAGATAATTCTTCCTTTCAATAGTATTCTTTGAGACTCTTTACCCTAGACCAAGACCAGACTTTCCCTCCACACCATGTCAGCCTCCAAGATCTTCGACCCCTTCCAGAAACTTTGACTAGGCAGCGACTTCCAGCAACATCGAAATCTTAGTAGACTTCGATCTCCCAACCCAAACCACGAAAAAGAGAAAGAGAGAGGCACCAAAAGCTCGATTTTCTTCTTCTCTAGAGACTCCCACAAACTCGCACTTTTTTCGTCCCCCTGGCAACAGACTTCACACTTCTCCAAATCTTCTTGAGATATCAAACTTCCTTGAGAGTGAGTGATCCAAATGACTTCGACCTCCTTCAATATATAGGCTTCTTGTGGGTCGAATGGGGGTCCTTAGGCCGACTTGATCTTGCTTAGGACGACATGATGTGGAGGGTACATGATTCATATTTGACTTGATACAAAGCCTTTTTACATGATTCGAAAGCCCAAAAAGGGTCTCTTCGAATATACAGTGACTCTATAAACTCAATATTAATCCTAGGAGTCCACAATGGGGACTTTGACTAATATAATGATGGCCCAAGCATGAAACCCATGCTTTAATAAGTCATTGCTACAATAATAAAAATTATTTTCTTTATTCTTTTGACAAGTACATTACATAATGACTAAAGTACATTATTGAATACCGAACATAGTTACATTTTATAACACTCCCTCTTAACTAGGGAGGAATTCATAATGTACATATACAATGGAAGATCTCAAACTATATGAAAACATGAAGAACTTTTAAGCACCACAATGCCATGGACTATATTCCTAACCAGGGCAATCTATCTAACCAGTCACTCAACAATTTAGGCACCGCCATGCCATGGACTAAATTCCTGATCAGGGCAATCTATCCAAGTGGGACTAAGGTGGACTCAAGCTTTCATCCCCTCTAGGTACCATCAAGCTTACTTGCTAACCAACAACCCAAACATGCAGGTGTGTGTCCAAAACAGAGCTCAATAAACAACACCACCTTTTCAATTTCAGGATCCAAACATCAACACAGAGTGTCGGCCTGATGTCTCCCCAGCAATGCTTCACTCGCAAAACCTCAACAAATCTCTTCCAATTCCTTATCATCAATACAATCACCAATATCTACCAAACACAGCAGGTTCCTTAGATATTCGAACTTCTTATTAGGAAGAGCATTTGTAAGAATGTCAACTACCTGTTCATCTGTCGGCACATACTCTAACTTCACAATCCCATCTTGCACCAAGTTCCTAATAAAGTGGAACTTGTTATTGCTATGTTTCATCCTCGAATGAAACACAGGATCTCCAGACATTTTGATACAACTTTGATTATCACAATTAATCACAGTAGGACCTAGAGACTTCTCAAACAAATCTATCAAAAGCTTCCTTAACCAAACAGTCCCTTTTCCTACTTCACATGTAGCCACATATTCTACCTTGGCACTACTCAATGCAACGGGATCTTGCTTTGTACTCATCCATGAAATCATAGCAGCTCTCGGACTAAAGCATCCTCCGGTAGTGCTCCTTCCATTGGTCTCATTGCCACCCCAATTAGAGTCTGTGAAGCCAATTAGCTTGACTTCTTTACAATCATACTATAGGCAGTGATGTATAGTGCCACAAAGATACCTTAATATATGTTTGGCAGCTATCCAGTGATCATGACAAGGCTCCAACTGAAATTGAGTAAGAATGTTCACTGCAAAACATATATTGCCTGGTATTTACCAGATACATCAAGGAACCCACCAACTATCGATATGAGGTAGAATCCACGAGACTAGAGTTGGAGCTCCTCAACTTCTTGAGGTTGGTGATCATAACGGTAATCATCGGCTTGGAGTCCATCATCCAAAATTTTTGCAATAACTCTATGATGTACTTTCCTTGAACCAAATATATCTCACCAGGTCTTCGTCATACTTCTAGACCTAGGTAGTAATGCATCAATCCTAGATCCTTCATCTCAAATTCAGTTGCCAACGTCTTCTTGCATTCTTGAATTCTTCATTCTACACCAATGATGAATAGATCATCCACATATAGTAAAATAATGGCAGGCTCATTATTCACGACTTTGATATATACATTCGGATCAGCAGTACTCTTCACGAACCCAATTCTGAGAAGATATGCATCCATTCTTGGATACCATGCCCTCAGTGCTTGTTTCAATCCATATAGGGCCTTCTTGAGAATCCAAACATGAGAGACCTTGTTATTCACTTCAAAAACTTCAGGTTGTTCAATGTACACTCCCTCATCAATGGTCCCATTTAGAAATGTGGTCTTAACATCCATCTGATGGATATTCCACCCAATGTTGCAGGAAATGTCCCCCCCCGGATCTAATCCCCAAAGCGCGTACCGTACGGATGTGTCCAGGAAGCGTCCCCGGAAGCGCAGTTTCGAAATTCCAAAATGCGTTTCGGACTGATATGGACGCTTCCTAGAAATTCCGGAAGCGTCCCTCCGAAACGCGTTTCGGAATATCCTAAGCGCGTTTCGTACGGCGCTTCGACCGTACGAAGCGCGGCGCTTCGGAGGGCGAATCGTATGGTTCCGTACACACTTCCGAAAAGTGCGTTGCGCGGCCTAAGAAAATTGATTTTTTTTTTGTGAGTTTGCTTGTTGGGGGTGGGTCCACCTGGGTTAGGGTGAGGAATGAAGGCAAAAAAATATAAAAAAAAAATTATATATATAGCAAATGCTCCCTCATGGTAATGTTTAATTCTTAAAGTAAAAGTGACATTGTCCTTTATTTTTCATTTTCATCATTTTACTTAAATTTTTAACATTACCATGAAATAACTCAGGATGTTTGAGAGTGGTTCCAGCCTCACTGGACTTCATATGGAGAAAATAGAATTTAATATCATATTCAAAATTTAGCAGACTTAACAGTTTTCAAGAATTGAGGATCGATGAGATTGTGGCATTTCATTAGATTATATCAAGTATGAAGGTATGCGATTAGCATTTAATCAAGAGCACCAAGCCCTATATGTACCCTAATGTTGGTGGTGTTAATTGTTGAACTCCTTTATCATGCCCTTAGCAAAAAATTACCTTTCAATCAAGTCAAAATCATCGATCAAGCATGTTAAGCTTTTTCTACCATATTTTAAGTCTTCAATTAGGTAGTTTGATCGAAATTGGGCAATGTTGACTAATATCCCTAGACAATCGAGGTAGAGGCAAAGGCTACACAAGAGGAGAAGAATCTAGATTCTAGATGGTTGATGCATCTAAATGGTTAATGCTCGAATAATTAATCATTAATGTACAATGGATGTTATATCTATCTTTATTTAAGCAAAAATATGCATGTTTTCATGTCTTCTACAAATAATTTGGTATATGGGATGTTTGTTTTGAGTATAAACGCAAAAAAATATAAAATATATATATATATAGCAGATGCTTCGCTTCCTAGATTTTTGGAAAATGACGCTTCCGCGTCCCCGCTTCCAAAAAACGTCCCCGCTTCGTGCAACATTGATTCCATCGCATTGTAGCAGCCAAAAACCATCAATCTAATGTTAGTGTACCTTGTTGTAGGTGCAAAGGTTTCTTCATAATCGATGCCTTCCTTTTGAGAGAAACCCCTTGCAACAAACCTTGCTTTGTACTTGTCTATACTTCCATCAATAGCATGTTTGATCTTATAGATCCACTTCGATGTGACAACCGATTTGTCACTAGGCCTAGGAACGATTTTCCGAACCCCATTCTTCATGATGGATTGATATTCTTCCTACATAGATTTCTTCCAAACCTCTTCATGCTCAGTTCCCTGGAATGTAAATGGTTCAGCTTCAATCAACTTTGACATATATGCAGCATAACCAAAATACCTTTCCGGTTTCTTACTTTCCCTAGAGGACCCTTTCGCAACATCATGTCCTTCAACATCTTCTAATGTAGCTTTCAACCAATTTGGCCTCTTTCTTGTGGTTGGGATAACCACCAACTAAATAGGGTCACTAGGTCATTCTTCTTCATCATTTATAGTAGGGTTCTCATGATGAACTTCATCTTCTTCAAATATGAGAACTCCTTCGTCATCAGAATTAGTAGGAATATCCTTTGATTTCTTGTAAGCTTGATTCTCATCAAATATGACATCCTTGCTTACTTCAATGTGTCTTCCTTCCTTTATGTAAATTCTATATGCTTTTGAAGAAAGACTATAACCAATGAATATTCCCTTGATGCTTGTCGAGTCCAACTTCTTTCGCTTATCTTTCAGAACATGGATATATGCTGGACTTCCTGATAAGCAGAGATGATCCACACTCAGCTTCTTTCTTGTGAATACTTCTTCGGGTGTAGTATTATCAAGACTCTCATGAGGACTTCTATTTTGAAGATATATGGCAGTCATCGTTGCTTCACCCCATAAGAACTTTGATAGATCTTGATCAAGGAGCATAGTTCGAATGCCTTCTTCAATTGAACTATTGTTCCTTTCGACCTATCCATTTTGTTCGGGATAGTAGGGAACAATGAGCTCCCTCTGAATACCTGCATCCTTACAATATGCAATTAACTCTTTAGAGGTGTATTCCCCACCATTGTCAGACCTTAAGAGTCTTTATCTTCGTTTCGGTTAGGGTTTCCACCTAAACCCTGAACTCCTTGAATTTATCAAACACTTCAGCTTTAGTTTTGAGTAGGTAGAGCCATGTCTTCCTTGAATGGTCATCAATGCATGTTACATAATAGAGATGTCCTCCAAGAGTTTTTCAGACACGGGCCTGCATACATCGGAATGGATGAGATCTAATATTTGTTTAGATCTAGATTCACTATGATGAAATGGCTTTCTTTTATGCTTCCCCAAAGAGCATCCTTTGCACACACCTTCATGATCTAACTTCATATCAGGAATACAATGAACCAATTGACTAAGAGTAGTGATGACCATATAATGAAGATGACCATACCTTCGATGCCATAGTTCAATGGGACTTATTTCCATATGAGCCAAAGCTTCAGGAGATGAAGTGATAACCCCGTAAAGACTTCCTTCACGAACTCCAAAAACCCTAGTTGTGTCAATAATATAGTTATTTCCCCAAAGCAATACTTTTCCATCAACCAAAGCAATTGTTTCCCCTTTATCTTCTAAACAAGAAATAGAAAGTAAATTCTTTTTCAAACCTGGAACATAGAGAATGTTGTTGGATCCATTATCCAGCTTCAATGATGTAGATTCCAGGCCTCTAAACATAGCTTTTGTTGTTACCCAATTCCACTGCATGAGAGGATGACTCCTTTGATAGTGTGTGTAGTTGCTTGCTTTCACCTGTCATGTGTCTCGATGCTCCACGATCAATGATGCATGCATTGTCATCAGTAAGAGAACCTGTAAGGGCAGCCAATAATCCTTGACTCTTGACTTTGTTGAATAAGTAGTAGATGATCTTCTTGATCCATCTTCCAGCAGAGTTGAAACCCAATATTATGTACTTCACCATAGAGGGAGAATCCATGCCAACAAAGTGATATTCGACTTCTCTTGACCTTAGCTCCAATAACATGTTGGAAAATCAAAGATATTATATTAGGGTTTGATTCCCCTTTCTTGATAATTAATTGTGAGTGTGTTGGCTTCTTTTACTTCTTTATTATCTTATCTTTCATCAAGCAATTACCATATTATATGTGTATGAAGATCACAAAACAAGAGACACAAGATATAGGCATGTGCCACGAAAAAACCCCCTTCGAGGGGAAAACCCAGTCAAGATAATTCTTCTTTTCAATAGTATTCTTTGAGACTCTTTACCCTAGACCAAGATCAAACTTTCCCTCCACACCATGTTATCCTCCAAGATCTTCGACCCCTTCCAGCAACTTCGACTAGGGAATAACTTCCGGCAACAGCGAAATCTTAGGAGACTTCGATCTCCTAACCCAAACCACGAAACAGAGAGAGAGAGAGAGGCACCATCAGCTCAATTTTCTTCTTCTCTAGAGACTCCCCCAAACTCGCATTCGTCCTCCCGGCAACAGACTTCGCACTCCTCCAACTCTTCTTGAGATATCGAACTTCTTTGAGAGTGAGTGATCCAAATGACTTCGACCTCCTTCAATATATAGGCGTCTTGTGGGTCAAATGGGGGTCCTTAGGCCGACTTGATCTTCCATAGGCCGACATGATGTGGAGGGTACATGATTCATATTTGACTTGATACAAAACCTTTTTACATGATTTGAAAGCCGAAAAAGGGTCTCTTTGAATATACAATGACTCTATAAACTCAATATTAATCCTAGGAGTCCACAATGTGGACTTTGACTAATATAATGATGACCCGTGCTTTAATAAGTCATTGTTACTGTAATAAAAATTATTTTCTTTATTCTTTTGACAAGTACATTACATAATGACTCAAGTACATTATTGAAGACCAAACATAGTTACATTTTCTAATAGTATGTTCTAAAGCCCATTTGGAATGGCATGCCACTATGAAGTGTCAAAATATGCCCCTGATTGCAAGCTTATTTACTATTTTGCACTAATGATTGGTTGTATTGGAAGGCAAGGAGATGCATTGGATCTTATACAGGCTTGAAGGTGGGTCTTCATCTAGGACTCTGCTTCCCTATACAAGATCCAAGCCCTCCAAAGGGTCATAATTGCACTTGTAGGGTGAGAGTTGAGAGCCATGGGCTTCCTCCATAGCAAAGCATTGATTGCCATGCCATGGGCTTCTTCAGCACCACCTATTACTTGTTCATGCCCCAGCCATACAGAGATGATGATGCAGTTGGACCATGTTGCCCAGCCGGCCACACACTTGTACCTAACACTTCGCAGTTGATCTAGAGCCCAGACAGGGTTTCATCTCATTCAAAGGGACTTGGGAGGGCTTGTGTCATCATTCTAGCCCTTAGTGATGGAGCATCGACGTGCTTAATACAGTTGGATACGCATGAGAACATTGACTATGCTCCACAGCCACTTGGTAGTACCACTGATGTTTTGCTCGGTAACCAAGAGGCCACCCCCTTTGGTTATCATTTTGAGAGCCCTCCTTTCATCATGGCACATGGAGGACTTACCTTGGCCTTCCAACGGCCCTTTGCACCATTTTTCTATCATTTTAGCCTCATTAGGAAGGCTTCTTTCACACTTTTGAGCTATTTGGTGGGTTTGTCACCTATAGGATTGTTATTTTGCACATTAAAACTATTTTTAGGGGCTTATTAGGCTAATTAGATCAAATCAAACCGCTAAAGGTTTATATAAATAAAAGAAGAGCCTCATTTGTAACTCATCACACTTTGGATCTGGGATCTCTCTTGTAAAAGGATTTAGACCTTCAACAAAGGACGAAATTTGGATGTTTCTTGATGAATTACGATGTTTGGATAAATTCGTCGGCTATCTTGGACCTTCTTTTTGGCAATACTGTGGATGGATATACTCTTCTTTATCTTGCAAGTGTCATATGATGCTATGTTTCTCTTTTGATGAATGTCTAATGCACATAAATTGTTCTTATGGTGATTAAATGTGCCCTAATTAATGCAAATTGGTTGAGCCAATGAAATCTATTGGAATTTTGCATGTGTTACTCATTAGATATAGAATGAATGAATGTTCCTAGAGGATTGATTAATATGCATCCTTGAAACTCCATAAAATTCTCTTTAAGTATAAAATTCTTGAAATTGTTTTGTTGTTGCTGCATCTAGGGCAGCGAAATTTCTTCTAGGTCTCCTTGAAGAGCAAATTGCCATCTCATGGTTTATCTTGACTCCATTTCTCCCAATAGGTAGGCATTGGGTCTAGAATCCTTGGTGATCACATTAACTCAAGGAAATATCATTCTCTCACTTCTTTTCTTCGTTCCTCTAAGGATAAGGAGATTTTCTAAGGCTTGGTGCGAAATTTTAGGAAGGAGGAATTTTGGGATTTCGTCTAGACAAATTCCTTCATTTGTGTCTCCTTTAGTCATCCTCTAGTTTTGAATGAATTCCATCGATGGAATTTCAAATAAATTGATGTCCTAGCTATCACACCAAGTGGGAACCCTTGAAGTTGCTTTTGACTTGGGGATTTCTTGAAGGTTTGCACTTTGTAATTCATCATTCAAAACCTTCTCTATTAACTATAGTTCACCATTGGATGAGCCTTTACCTTAGTATATCTCTCAACCCCAAGTCTCTTATAGTATTTCACTCAAGCGGTCTTTTGTTGAAAGTCATCCTAGCTTCTCCCAGAGTTCGCACTTTGACTGAATCTTTCCATTGAATGAGCCATCCTTGCCTCACTTTGGTCATAAGTGAGGAATATTGGAAGTCTTGATCATAGGCACTCGTCATTATTGAACGTCCTTAAGCCCGAGGTTTAGTCATCCTTCATAGGTCTTTCTTGGGGATCCTTTCAGCTTCCTTTGAAGCATTTGAAGCATTAATTGAGCCTTTCCTTGAATGGGCTTTGGAAATCACTTCATATCTTGTCATTGATCCTATTATCCAAGTGATTTCCTTTATATCGAGACTCCTCACATTGATGAAAGTTCGTAAAGAGCAAGGGACTTTGACTGAGGTGACAGTGGGTCTTTGTCTCATTGTTGTCATTTGGTCTAGTAGTTGTCCCTTAGGCACCCCTCCTAGGACCCCTGCTAGATTGTGTGGGAACAGGTCCTCTTCTCCATTCCACATTTTTACTCCCCTCCACACATTACAAGCCCTACTTCATCATTTTCCTTCTCTGGGTCCACATGACCACTGGGTCCACAAGGCATTGGCACTCCCCCTCCCCTTGTCCACATGTCCAAGCCAGGCCTAGAAATGTTGCCCCAGAGGTTGATGCAGCTAAAAGAAAGTTAAAAGCATATCATGGCCACAAGCAAGAAACAAAAGAAAAGAATATTATAAACTCCAAAAGATGGTCGAGACATTTAATATAGCACATGGGCAAAAGCCAAATATGAACTCTACCCCTTTGTTATGGCCATCACCCTGGTTCCTAGGGCTCATGAGTACCCCACATCAAGGAACCCATGCATATCCCAACTGCTTGTGGGCGATGAACTGCCCCACCTTAAGCGAGTAACAACTGCTTACATCATACACAACATGCTCTCATTTCTTGGAACCCAGAGCAGTAATACAAAGAAAAATCAAGAAAAGGCAAAAGGAAAATAAAGAAGGATGGAAAAACAAAGGTCAGGGTAACTTATGTATCCACGATTACTCCCTCCTACATCTATACACCCAAATATGTGGACATCCCTCATCATTGCCATCCTTGAACCCATGGAATTTGGCCTTGAGACCCCCGTGTCCCCATTCATTCATCACCATTAACAAGACAACTGTCAATTGGAGGATGTACCAAGGACCTAGCTTTCCCCTGATGGGATGGGAACACCTAATAGGGTTGTTTATTAGCCACCCCTCCCTAAAGAGGTAACACTATTATGAGCTTGAAGCCCAAATTTGGAAGGGAACCCCACTATGAAGTCTCAATGTGCCCTTGATAAACAAGCTTGGTTCACTTAGATGCACTAATGAATTATTTTACCTAATGGTGAGGACGTGCATTGGATATTGTATGTAATTGGCAGGTGGTTTCATCATGGGCTGGGCAACTTAATTGGGGCCCAAGTCCACGAAAGGATCATATTGACACCGCCGGGTGAAGCATTAAGAGCCATGGGACTCCCATCATGTGCAGAGCATCATATTCACGCCATGGGCACCTTCAGCACCCACAACAGCCTGCTCGTTGCCCCACTTTATTCATGAGATGATGCACTTGGACCAATGTGCCCCAGTCAACTTAGTGGTGATCACATGGCTTGGCAGTTGATCCAAGGCCCAGAGGAGGTTTGTCTCATCCCTTGAGACATGGGAGGGCAAGTACCATCATTAAAGCCCTTAGTATTGGAGCATTACAAGCTATTCTATCATCAAGAGACCCATGAGACTTGTTTATGTGCCCCAAACACAAATTGGGGCCCCACATGATGATTTACATGGAGACTAAGGGGCCGACCCCTTGTTCGAGATTTATGGATCCCTCTCACACATTTTGGCACCAAGAGGACTCGACATGGCCCTCCAGCATCCCTCCACTAGCATGACGTCACCATTTTGGTTTGCATTTGAATGGCTAATTCATAATTTTGCAAAGCTACTTGGTTGGCTTGTGACCGAGTGATGTATCTTGCTCATTTTTATAGTGTTAGGGGCTTAGGCTAATAATCTGACCTAGTAGGACTCATATAAATAGAACATAACTTCATTTGTATTGGATCATCATCACACTTGGATTCTTTCTCTTGTAAAGAACTTGCATTTGTTTCTTTGGTTATTGGAGATCTTTTGGAATGCATTTTAACATTTGGAGCTAATTTACATTTCATCTTTGGAGCTATTTCTTGAATCTTAGATGGATATATTGCATGTTATCTTGTAAGTGCTTAATGTTGATGGAATTTTTCTCTTGAATTTTTTTAATGTATGGAATTGTTGATCTAGAATATGCTAAATTTGTGTCATGATTGTTCAGGATTGATTTTTGAAAGCTTTCTAGTAGAGTATTGCATATGTTATCCAATGTATGGAATGAAATGAATGTTCCTAGTGGATGAATATCCTTGAATTCTCCATAAAACTCCATTACCTCTTGCATTAGAGAAATGTTTGAAATTGGTACCTAAGGCATCAATTTCAAGCCTCCTTCGGGACTTTTTATCTCATCTTGAAGACTTGAACAACCTAAGATTTCATATGCCCAAAGGACAAGGCACTAATCCAAGTCCGTGGTGGTTATCTCTACTTTTCATCCATAATTTTTCCTCTTAAAATTTGGTCTTTTTTAGGATAGGGCGAAAATTTAGGGCTTCCAGGGAAATTTTAGGGAGGTGATTTTTCAGGTATTCAAGAGCCTAAACATCAAGCTTAGGGTCTAGGTTACCTATGCTCCAAGTTTGGTGGGCATCCACTTGAGTTTCATCCATAAAATCTCTTACCCTAGGCACTACTCCAAGAGGTAAATCTTTCTTCTCCCTTAACTTAAGGACTTCCTTGAAGGTTGTATGAGCTTAGTACTTGTTGAAGTATATCATAAGAAGCCTTTTCTTATGATCCTTGACCTTGTGAATACCTATTACCGTCGAAAAACCTTAAAACCCTAGGCCTTGTGCCTTCTTTCCTAGGGCTTTTCTTAGAGAGCAATTTGCTTATTTAAAGCCTTGTTCCTTTATTGAGCCTCTCTTTCAAATGAGCTCTAGCTTGATCACTTCGTAGCCTATACCTAGTGTTGACCACTACGTGTAAACGACCCATAGCAGTACACCCCCTTTTTTCGCAAAAGGGATAGCACCTGATAGATGTGTCTGCGTCGTCCACCTATCATCATCAACCTGATTGTCCTAATGTAAACCCATTCTGCATGTATATGATGTAAATAATCTCAACAGATTTGTGTCATGTATATAATTGCCTAGGTAAACCTATTTTTCTGGTAACGAACTACATTCCAGGAGGTTTTTTGTCTCACCGATCCATTCTCAGATGGTCGGCAGAGTTTTCCTTCAGCCTT
Source organism: Pinus taeda (assembly GCA_000404065.3). Lineage (NCBI taxonomy): Eukaryota > Viridiplantae > Streptophyta > Pinopsida > Pinales > Pinaceae > Pinus > Pinus taeda. Next base: position 389 of record APFE030913067.1, on the reverse strand, counting down.
ACCCCAAAGTCGGAATGAATTTTGTCACTAGGATCTTAGGCGAGTCCTAGTGTTATAGATCGAGTCTGTGTAAAAGTATTTTGGGAATAATCTTAACTATTTCGTTGGTTATTTTATTACAAATTTTTTTACTCTGTTGGATTATATTTGTGTCGCAAAAATGGGTAGTCTGTGAGGGTCTATTTCAGATGGGTTTTCCCCCTTGTGACGTAAAAGATATGAAAATATTGATGTAAAGTGTCTTGAGGGTTGGAAAAATAAGTTATCCCCTCATAGATTAATTAATTAAATTTTCTGGCCAAAATTAATTAAAATCCTAAACCAGAAATTTAATTAATTATAGTGTAACAACCCTTAATAAAATTTTAAAAACTTTAAAAACTTTATAA
>APFE030913059.1:0-14933 GCA_000404065.3 Pinus taeda | reverse complement strand
TCAGAATGAGTACATACAAAAGGTGTTGAAAAGATTTAATATGCACAAAGCAAAACCAGTTAGTACACCTTTTGCTAGCCATTTCAAACTTAGTAAGGAAATGTGCCCAAAGACCCAAGAAGACATGGATTATATGTCTAAAGTTCCATATGCATCAGCAGTTGGAATCTTAATGTATGCAATGGTTTGCACAAGGTCTAATATTTCACATGCAGAGGGAGTTGTAAGCAGGTACATGAACAATCCAGGAAAGGAACATTGGGTGGCAGTGAAATGGATTCTCAGATATTTGAAAGGTACCACAAATCAAGCATTATGCTTTGGTGGTTCAAACATTTCTCTACAAGGATATGTTGATGCAGATATGGTAGGTGACACAGATAATAGGAGGAGCACTACAGGATATGTATTTACTGTTGGTGGAACAACTGTCAGTTGGGTTTCAAAAATCCAAAGTGTTGTTCCGCTTTCAACAACAGAAGTAGAGTATGTTGTTACTACAAAGGCTAGTAAAGAAATGATTTGGTTACAAAGGTTTATGGGTGAATTGGGTAAGGAGCATGATATGTGCACGTTATACAGTGATAGCCAAAGTGCCATTCATCTTGGAAAGAACTCAGCATTTCATTCCAGGACTAAACACATACAACTCAAGTACCATTTCATACGATCAGTGTTGGAAGATGGAGAGTTTAAGCTGGAAAAGATACACACTAGCCAGAATCCTGCAGATATACTAACCAGGGAGAAACTGAGAATATTCTTAGTTTCGATTGGTCTTCAAGGATGATGATGAAGATGAGAAATAGCCAGGTCCAAAGAGGAGTCATTATCCAACAAATGAAGCAGCAGTGGAGTTGCTACAATCATTCTCCAAGTGGGAGATTGTTGAGTATGGAGCATGATTGTTTAGAGGTCTTTGTTTCAACCAGATGTATACCCCAAGAAGTTTGCACACCCCTCCACGCGGGGGGGTGCACGGGGGACTTGTCCCCCCTGCAGGGGTCCGGGGGGGCCGATCCCCCCTAGCTGGGAGGTCTGGGGGCCAGCGGTCCCCCGATGGGGGTTTTGGGGGCAGCCCCCGAAGCTAAAAACAATGGTAAAATTTCCTTGTAAAAGTATATTAATTTCTAGTCAATCTGGGTCATTCATTAAGTGGATGATCTGACGGTATAACTTATGTTTAGTTTAGGGTTTTTTGCCCTAAAAGGCAACCCCTCTCTTTGTATGAGAGCATTGTATTGAGGATGTGTAATAGATGTGTATTCTTTGAGCGAGAAGTAGAGAGGTGAGACTGTGAGAGAAAACAGAGGATATTACAGCAGATCTGTTGTAGGTTGTGTCTCTTCATTTTGCTAGACAATAGAAAGGAAGGATTGGCTGTTCGAGATGGACGTAGCCCAAACTGGGTGAACCACGTATATGTGTGTCTCTCTTGTTTTATGCATTTTCTGTGTTTATATTTCTGCAATATTTTATGTGTTCCATTTCTCTGTAATATATAATTTTCTAACATGGTCACTCTATCAGCCCACAATGCATGCTTGAGCTTAGAATCCCAATTCTTTTTGTTGTCCTCCAACATCTTTTTAATTATCCTTATTAGGCTCTTGTTGGAAGATTCTGCTAGACCATTGCCTTGATGGTAGTATGAGGTGGAATGAACTAACTTAATTCCCATTGAGTCACACATGTCCACCAACTCTTTTGCCTTGAAGGTTGCTGCATTGTCTCTGACTATTTTATGTGGACAACCAAACCTGGTGAAGATATTCTCTGTTAAGAACCTCATAACCACATGATGATCAACCTTTTTGGTAGGGATGACCTCAATCCATTTAGTGAAGTAATCAATGGCTACTAATATCCATCTGTGCTGGCCGTTGGAATGTGGATTGATTTCCCCTATGAAATCCAAACCCCATTGTTGAAAAGGGCCACTAGCATGTATTGCTTTTAAGGGCAGGGATTTCAACTGCTGCTTCCCTTCAAATCTTTGGCACCTATCACAAGATTTAACAAATGAAAAGACATCAGAAAACAAGGTGGGCCAATATTATCCAGCTTGGAGGATCTTATGGGTTGTAGTTTTCCAATAGTGATGCCCTCCACATATGCTGGAATGAAACTGTTGCATAACCTCCATGGATTGCTCTTTTTCCAGACACCTCAAAAGAACCCTAGAGGGGTCCCTTCAGTAGATAAGATTTTCACGAGTGCAATATTTAGCTGCCCTGAGCTTAATAGTTATGGCTTGGCTTGAACTTAGGCTTGGAGGAACTTCTAGCTTTAGCAAGAATTGAGCTATGGTAAAATACCATTCACAAAAAGCTAGATTTTCTGCCAATGATTGATTTTTCCCTGGTTCAACTGTTTCCCCTTCTATCTGACCATCGTCTGAATTCGTGCTTATCAGATTCATGTCCAACATTCTGCAATTTTCTTCAACCATTAATCTAGCAAGGCCTTGGCCTCTGAAAAGCTTGGTGGGCTTCAATTCTATGTTGAATTCAATCAGCTTTGCAATCCATTTAGCCCTTCTTCCATCAGCATCTGGCTGCATTAGAACATCTTTCATTGAAGCAAAGGGCACATATGCAATTACCTTGCAATGCAAAATGTAAACTCTGAAGTCTTTCAAAGATTTGATAAAAGCATATGCATGTTTTTCAATGATATCATACCTAAACTCAGCATCCCTTAAGGTTTTGCTAAAAAATGCCACTGGATGCTCTAAACCTTCCTCATCTACTTGCAACAAAACTTCTGCAAGGGTTTCATCAGAGGCAAAGAAAATATATGGAACTCCTTGTTGTAATCTAGGTTGATCAAAGTAGGAGCTTCCATTATAGCTCTCTTGATGGATTCAAAAGATCTTCTTGCTGCATTAGTCCGTTTGATTTCTGACCCCTTTTTCAACTTGGAGGTAATGTGTTTTACAAGTTCTGTGAAATTTTAGATAAACCTCCTTACAAAATTTATCTTGCCTAGAAAGGACTGAATATCCTTCTTTGATCTCGGGATAGACAAGTTCTATATTTCTCTTACTCTTTCTAGGTAAATTTTGACACCTGCAACAGAAACAACATGTCCTAAAAACTTGCCCTTTTCTAAAGCAAACTGTGACTTTTTATGATTGACTGAAATCCCAAACCTTCTGTACTTCAGAAACACTTTCTTCAAGTGCTGCAAATGGTCTTGATGGCTGCTAGAGTACATTATTATATCATCTAGGTAGATAAGGACAAACCTATCCTTCTCCCCTACAAATGTTATATCCATAGCTCTCTGAAAGGTGGCTCTAGCATTCACCAGCCCAAAAGGCATCTTGGAATACATAAAAGTGCCCCAATGAGTGGTGAATGCAGTCTTCTCTTGGTCATCTGGATGCAAAACAACCTGATTATACCCTGAAAATCCATCCAGGAAAGACATCACTTTGGCTCCTGATACTTTCTGTAGCAAATGCTCCATCTTGGGTAGAGGATAATTGTCTTTCTTAGAGATTTTGTTTAAATTTCTGAAATCAACGCAAAGCTTGATTTCTCCACTTTTCTTCCTCGCAACTACCAAGTTGACTACCCACTTTGAATATCTCAAGGGCACTATGATTTTGGCAGCCAACAACTTCTTGATTTATTTTTTAATCAGAGGGAGGAGCAAAGGATTTATGGGCCTCTGTTTCTATTTAAAAGGGATAGTGCTTTTCTCTAAAGGAATTTTATGCTAGATGATCTTTTTTTCATACGTTTTTAGGTCACTATATTTCCAGGCAAAAGCATTAGCAAATTGCTTCATTAAATTGCAATACTCAGAAATTTGGGCAACAGATATATGGGTGGACAGATTTATGTATCTTGGATGCTCTAGACTCCCTATGTTATGCTTATAGACTGTAGATTGATCTTCTTTTTGGGAAGCCTTATAAGGCACATCATTCTAGTCAAACAACTTTTCTAAGGGAACTAGACCTTTAGGTATCTGATTGTTGGGCAGATGGACAATGCTATCTTTGCCATTTTTGTTTCTAAGTTGGGGATGGTGACTTTCCTCCAAGGTTTCATTCTCTTGGTCAATATGCATTTCAGAGAATTCATCAATGACTTGCATAAACCTATTCACTTCATCATCATCCTCAGAAACTTTCCAATGTTGGACATTATCAAGCAAGGATGGTCTATATTTTATCTGAACTTCATAAACTACTCTGGGAGGCATGGTAGGGATAAACATGCTAGCAGACATAGTAAGGGAATCAACAAGCTGATTCTTTACTCTAGGGATATATGAGAGATATATGAGATACAAAAATTATCAAAAGAATCTTTGAGACTCCATACCTCATCTTTGTATGCTTTCAGCCTTGGGTGCCTTGCTTGAAATGTTTTGTTCACTTGTTGAATGATGAGATCAGCATCTCCAAACACCTTTATGTTTCTGACTCCTCTGTCTTTAGCTGCATTAAGACCCAATATTAGAGCCTCATACTCTGCTATATTGTTGGTGACTTGGAAACCTAGCTTAAAAGACATATGTGTGCTTTCTTGTTTTGGAGGTATCAGCACCATCCCTGCTCCTGCAGTTTTCCTTGAACATGCTCCATCAAAAAATCTCCCAAACCTAACTTTCTTGCTCTCCGAGGGCCTGGACTATTGGTTTATTGAGCTGCATGGAGGCCTTCTAATATTCTTCAATTTAGAGAATGCATGCCCCAAAGTCAGTGTCCACAGCGTAGATAGGATGATTAGAAGGATTCTTCTCACCACTGATGATGTATGCCAGTTGTGCCTCTCTATATAATCTCCTGCTTTCTCCCCCAAAGATTGGGACAGTGGCATAAGATAGATCATTCTGTAATGTCCCACCTAGTCTCTTAATCCACCCTCTAGACAACAACATGCCAAACTTAGAGGGGACATCTGTTACCACAATGTCCATTATCATGCTCTTCATGGGCAGTTGAGTTAGGGTAATAGCTAAATATTTGAACAACCCCAGACATTTCACCTTTCTTGAATCAAAGGAGAATAGATCATGATAAGGTCTGGTAATATCAGGCAGGTATTATAAATGATGGGGAATTATCATTAGCAAGTTTAGTCATTGGGCTAAGCACAACTGCAGGTTATTCATCTTGCAAATTGACATAGTCAGTGGAGGCTCGCGTGGCTTTTAGCTCAAGAGCATCAAGGATACGCTTTCTAAAAACTTCACTCTTTGCAAGTTCTATCAAAGGCACAGATATTTTTAACTTCTGTACTTCTGATTCAAAGCTGAAAGGGGAAGGGAACTTGTCAGGACCTCTTATCTCTTGAACTGGTGCTTTAAGGATGACCGGGTCAGCTTCTCATCTTTTCTGTTTGATGTTCTGATGCTTTGTGGGGACACCAGTTCTTTGGACAGGATTCTCCTTGACATTGCTTGGTCTTGACCTCAAATTATATCTTTGATGTTCATCAATCTACAAAATAGTCTCTTTGTTCGGCTCTTGACCGGTTTGGTCCTAGAGTAATGATTCTTCATAGTCAGTCAATGTCAAGAAGGAAACACTGCCCTTATCTTCCATGCAATGGATTTCATCCTCTTCTTCAAACTGCTCCTCCTCCATGAACATGTTTTAGAAAGGAGCCTTAAGCTTTTGTTCTTCATCGACTTCTTTACCCCTATGAATGATCTGCAATTTATCATTTTCTCTTCTGAATGGATTTGGGTTTCTTGGAGCAAATGTGTTTGGGAGCCTTGCCTTTCTGGAGCTCTACTCAACCTTCAGCTTAGATATTTCAGCAACCAAGGACTCTATCATTTTAGTCATTTTGTCTAATTTAGGTTCTAAAGATGAAGTAGAGGAAGAAGAAGCCTCACCTCTCTACCTCCTTCTATTAGCATGACCTTTGAGATTTTTTGCAACCATGATATTAGAATCTACCTCTAGGGCTACATCCTGCATTTCGGCCAGAGTGGTACATCTTCTTTCTCTCAATAGCAGGTGAAAATCAGAGTCAAAAGCATTGGTATAAGTGAGTTTGGCAGAGGTGGGGGTAAGCTTTACTTCAATTGGTATCTTACTATACATATGATTAAATCTTTTATTAAAATCAGGCAATGATTCCCTATTATCCCTCTTGAGGTTTCCAAACTCGGTATGGTAATACAGGAGGTCTTTTTTGTCTCCCCAATGCTTCAAAAATACATAATATAATGCTTCAATGTCTACTATAGACCTAGGGGTCAATTATCTAAACCACTTTCTAGCCTCTTTGTCAAGGCTTTGGACAAATACTCTCATCCACACATCATCCTCACCGATATCTAGGTTATCAGCATAACTATAAAAATATTCAAGGTGTTCTTCAGCTGTTACTCCCTCTATATCAGTGAAATTAGGCATGTATTTCTGATACTCTCCTGTAGGTATGACATTCAAAGGAATGGGCAAGACCAGGGGTCCATACCTAGCAGCTATGATTCTTTCCATCCTAGTGGGTGCTTTTTCGCCTGCCATGACTGGGGTAGGTGGAAGGATACGAGCAGATTGAACGGTAGGTTGCAGTGAAATAGATGACAGGGACAAAGGAATATGATGGACTGTATGGGAGGCTTTCTTTGGACTAAGATCCAAAGGTAGACTTAATGGACAAGGAGATTTATGAATCTTTGAGGGTACTTCTTCACTAACAATGCTAGGTTCTATAGCTTTGAACTGTACATACTCAGCTATAATCTTCTCTTACATAGATAGATAAGATTGTTTAGGCTTATATGATCCTGATGCTCCTTTCTATGATGTTCTTCTTTGCTTAACAATCTTCTCAGGGTCAGGCACTGGGTCAGCTGGTGATTTTTGAGGATTTCTCTGAGTATGCCTCACAAACTAAGCCAGAACTGTAATGTGGAGTCGCCACTAGGTTGGTCCTCTAGTAGAGTCTCCAGATAGATGATTACAACTAGAAATGTGCCTAGAATTTGTCTATCATCAAAGTTGGAACTATGTCGTTCTCCCAGGGAAGTTGAGCTTTAATCTCCTTTCCCCAGCAATGGCGCCAATTATGATAGGATTCCAAGAAACTCTCCTAGGTTGTAGCTCGAAGATGCCTAGTAACATATAAATTCAACTTATTGTTGCAAATGGATGAATGGAATGAATGATGCTTGTCCAAGCCAAATAACCACTTCTACTTTTCTTTACTCCAGACATGCGTGAACACCCTCAGACTACAAGGCTTTAGACCACCAACTACTCACAGTTTAAGATTGGGTGAATATGGAGAATACTGACCACACCAACAGATGCATAAGACCATGTGATGGCTAGCTGTAACTAGTAAGAAGTCTGCAAATCCGATCTACTAATGCACAGACAGGATGACAACTCTCTGGCACCAGAAGAAGAGAAACCCGAATAACTCATTCAATGATACATACAAGATTTTAACATAGATATCGGATGACAACTACTCTAATGCTAAACATCAAGAGTTCAAGAATACATCATATCAGGCACAACTTGGAAGAGAAGATAAATGGAAAGTGAGCAATTAACAGCAAAAGAAGCTTATATTATCTAAAAACTAAGACGAGACGTTGCAAGTGTCAAAATAGTTACAGTCTCCAGAAGTTGAACCGTACATCACAACATCAACCATCAACCTTGATTACATCTTGTTTGTGAGTATATATAGAGTTTCATTAAAAAGGCACTTGGCCATTCTAGGTATGGAGGGGTCATAATTGACCACCAACTGCATTTAACTGCTTAATGGAGCCTCTGAGTGCATTTTCTTGCTTTAGTGGATGAATCTGATCTCTTTCAGGTGTTCTATTGTCCTCTCGGGCAGCTAGAGTGTTCGTAGTCATGAAGTTCCATAACTACTAAATGCAGTTACATGCTCATGCTCCATCCTTTTTCTCTTCGGCAATATTGTCTGTTAAATGTGGTTGTTGATGAGCGACTGCGATTGGTACTGGTAGGCTGGTCACCTTCATCCTTCGAGCACACAGAATGGTCAAGGAATGTGGCCTGTGCGGCAAATGGACAAGTTGGATGAGGGAGAAAGATTGACCATCGGATCGGAAGGATAAACAATGGAGATGGCTTGGCGAAGGGTATCGGAAGAGGTGGGAGTAGAGCGAACATGGGCCGTTGGATCTTAGGCGGACAGATCCAACAATGGTCGGGCGGTGAAAGCGTACGGTGGTTATGGAGCGGGGTCATGAGGTGAAGCAGTAAGCAGTATCGGTCACACCGCCTTTGGGGCTTTGGGCAGTAAAGAGCGAGGGCGCGTGATTCTATTCGACGCGTGTTGCGTGGCGGCGAAGGAGAGAGGAAAACAAATCTCCATCGCACGTTAATGTTTCATCACTTTTTGGACACGGGGAGAGCGACTACCATTGGATCTCCAATGGAGATGATCGGGTGGTGGAGATTTAATCATGCGGGTCTCTTTGTCAAGCGCGAGGAGAGCTGCTGGATCAGCGTGCGGTAATCGACGGCCGTAACTAAAGGCGATGATTTTATAAGGCACGAAGACACATGACTAAGGTTTTATGGGGTTTCGGGCTTTAGCGCTCGGGGCTTGCAACAACAAAGGAAACAAAGATGAAGGGAGAATGGGTGGGATAAAGGAAAAAGGCAAGAATAACCATTATGAGCCAGTTAGAAGCATAACCAAACCAACCAAGCTCACTTCTGATCTCCAATATCAAAGATATGTAGTAGAGCTAACAACCACCATAAGAGAACTCCTTATCATCCTCAAAAAAATCGAATAGTGGAAGCTTTCAATAAGATTCTGGAGAATGAATTAACCAAGGTATGCAATGTGAACAAAGATGACTGGGATTTAAGGATTCCATCGATGTTGTGGGCATATAGAAAAACATGTAAGAAATTGACAGGCCAGACACCTTTGAGGTTGGTATATGGAAAAGAGGCAGTTATGCCTATGGAATACAATGTGCCAAGTTTGAGAATTTCAACTGTCAGAGATATGGCATACCCTAACATTATGAAGGAAAGAATGTCGCAGATACTAGCTCTAGAAGAAGTCAGGTTCATAGCAGGGTTCCATCAGCAAGTGCGGAAAGCAAGGGAGAAAGCCTGGAATGATAGGAATATCAAGAAGAAGACATTTCAAGAAGGATATCTTGTATTATTATATGACAACAAATTCATGAAATTCCCAGGAAATTTTAAAACACATTGGTTATGACCATATATCATCAAGCACATCTTTTATGGTGGTGCAATTTAGCTCACAAAGTTGAATGGTCAGCTGATTCCAGGACGAGTGAATGGTAGAAGATTAAGATATACAGGGATGAATCTATCCCTGGAGCTGCACACTAAAAAATGAAGGGAAGGAAGTCTTAGTGCCACCTACAATTGAAAGTGGGCGCGGGACTATAAACTACTCTACAGAAAGGGTCTTCGCCAAAGGAATATTACTGCATGATACTTAGGAGTATGACAAAGTCTGAAGGAATTGTGACAAAGAAAAGGTGATTGTGCTATGAGGGAAGGTTCATCGAAGTTGACCAGAAATATGACCGTTGCAAGGAAAAATCTACCATTAAAAGGAATTTGTAGTTAAGGGGCGTGGGAGAAGAGAATTTATGAAGCACAATTGGTTGTATCTAGCCCCATACCTGCATTAAACGAGAAAACCTTGAACCATTCATGGGGCTAGAATTCAAATTCGTTGTAAAATCCATATCCTGTGCCACATTTGACAGTTTGTTGTCTGGAGAAGTTGAGAAATTGCATCTAAGTTTGGAGAGAAGAGAGCTTTTGTATGTCTGAGGAGAGCTTTGAGGAACTTGTTAAAATATTTGCAGAAAGCAGATTAGTGGGTATTATGGAGGCATAAGCAACACCTAGGTACCAAAGGCGCTAGAGGTCGCCCAGAAAGCAGGTACCCACAGAACCACAACCACAGAAGAAGCATGAGAAGGGACCAGTTGAGGTCCCTGGGGCAGAACTAAGATTATCCCCAAGGAAGAAAACACAGAAGGAAGTGTGCACGAAGAAAAAAGAAGATAAAAGGAAGAAGCCTATGCTCAAAGGAAAGAAATTAATGCAACAGAAGATGCCTAAACAGATCAATGATAGTGAAGAGGATGTCAAATTTCATGGCATGGAGGCAGAGGACAAAGAGATTCCTGTTGTGCTCCCACCTTACATGCCACCAAGAAAATCGAACGACAAGTCGGTTAAGGAGCCAAAGGAGGGAAAATTTGCCATGTACACTCCATTATTATCGAAGGAAGTTCCATTTGAGGGTGAAGTGTTGGGGAAGATCCCTCAGCTGAAGATGGAAGGCAGAGAATTTAACAACCGGAGAAAATACCTGCAATTTGAACCAAGTAGATATCTTAAGCAGGTTTGGTACCGAGAAAGTGGTGTCATGAGGCTGGAGTTGTTCTAGTGGGCTGTAGGATTGTAGAGAGAGGGCCTCTTGAATATGTTGAATGTGCCACACTTTGGCTAAAGCACATCAAGTACAATATGTGTGTGACAACTCCTCCCACTTGTGCATGATGGATGCATCTAGATGTTAATCAGAAGAATCAAAACATTGCCTCAGTAGAGAAAATGCCCCGTAGAGGAATTTGTGGGAAAAAATAAGGACAAGGAGATGCACAAATGATGAAGGAAAAGTTCAGACTAGTGACGAAGTTGTGGGGATATGATATCAATTCCATCGATGAACAAGGAGTGCATTTCATCATGCACATCTTAGCAGGTAAGATAATGAGGAAGTGCAAGGCCAATGAGGCTACTGCAACTATAGTATCTTTGGTTGTGCAAGGGTCCAATTTAACTGGGTTGCCTATCTGTGCAAGGAATTTTTAACATATTACAGGGAAGCATAGGAACAGGGGAAGATGTTCCACTACACTTGGATGATAATCCTCATCGCACTAGTTGTGTGGAAAGAACCAGAGGACTCATAGTTTCCATATTTCGAGGTGGATGTTTGTAAAGCATCGAGGTATGTGTCCCTGTGGTTTACTAAGGAGACAATGCGTGTAACAGAGAATATGATTTTCTTTGCAGTGATGGAAATGGATCTACACATGGTGGTGAATCAACATCCAAGGTTGTCACCTAGTTTATATAAGCAGTGTTGTCACATTACAAACTTCAAAATGGACTTCCACAGAGCCTATGTGAAGGCAATGAAGGACCCAACTAGGACACGGCACCCAATTCCATACTTAGTAACCGAAGATGATTTATTCACAGTAGTACAACAATGGCTGGAAGAATGGATGAATCCACCTAGTGGAGCGGTTGGAACAAAGAAGGGTACCTCGCAGGATGCAGGTACAAGTGGAAAGGATGAAGAGATAGAAACAGAGGAAACAGATCACAAGAATGAGGAACCCCTAATTGATGTAGAATTATCAGAGGAGTCACCTTTTATTGTTAGAAGGAGAGAAACAAAAACTACGATAGGTAAGAGGAAAAAGCATAAAGAAAATAAGTCCAAGGGTGCATAAGCGATTTTCTTCACTAATGGGGACATCGATGAGATCAGAGAGAAGGTCCAAGAGATCACAACGGAGACCTGGGATAGAATTGATGATCAATATAGAATGATCTTTGCTAAGGTACAACAGGGCATCGTGGAGATGAAGGCATTTCCGCAAATAGAAAAACAACCAGAACAAATAACTCAATCACTGCAGGTAGAGCGAAGAATAGAAATGCAATTCAGCGTTAGAATTTTGTAGGTGTTAGATGGGGCACTATAGTTCTACACACCGGAGGACAAAGAACGGGCCAAAGCATGGAATATCATCAACATAAATATTGCCACGCTACCCATTTAGGTGTTACATGAATTACATCAATGTTTAACAACCGAGCTGCAGGAGCTGGAACAACGAACCTCGACATTGACAATACAGGTGGAAAAGGAGAAAGTGTTGGCTGTGGAGCTTGATTATCTTCTTTATTCATAGGTATCACCACATTGGACCCAAATTCATAATGTGGTGGTAGAATTTATGTTTAATTTAGGGTTCTCTCCCCTAGAAGGCAACCCATCGCTATATATGAGGAAATTGTATTGTGGCTATGTAAATCGGTATTGTAAGCACGAAAGAGAGAGGAGATTGTGTGAGAGCGAAGAGGGAATTACAACGGATCTAATGTAGGTTGTATCTCTTCATTTGGATGGATAATATAAAAGCAAGGACTAGTCGTTTCTCCGTGGGCATAGCCCAAATTTGGTGAACCACGTATATCTGTGTCTCTCTTGATTTTATGTGTTTTCTGTGTTTATATTTATGCAATATTTTATGTGTTTTCTTTCTCTATATTTCTGCAATATTTTATATGTTCCATTGCTCTATAATATATAATTCTCTAATAGAAATTTGTGCTGAAGAAGGAGCTAGAGAAGGTGGCTAAGCAAAGAGACGATGCATGTTAGCGACAACAACAGTTAGAAAAAGCCATCGAAGATACTTGCAGCAGAGTCCCGAACATGAAGGTCAGTGAGGAGGAACCACTAGTAGAGAAGGTCCTGAATCTCGCCCTCGCGATCAAGGAATCAAAAAATACACTGGAAAAGATAAAATTTGAGTATGAAGTGGAGATACCAAAGCTGAAAATAAGGTTGCAGCTAGGCACGCCACCAGAAGTGTAGGAGTAGAGGTAGAAAGACTTAAAGGTAGCATTGACAGGCATCTCTGACATAGTGGCAGACTACAAGAAATTATTGGATGACACGACACATATTTGGACCTCACTGCAGGAGGATCCAAACATCCAAAATATTGAGGAGGAATTACAAGTGAAGCAGAAGCAGCATGACAAGATCTTGGCAATTGTAAATACCCTACCAGTCTTGCAGAAGCTCGTCGGTATTAATGAAGAAAATAACCTCCAAAAGTAGATAGATGATCCTCAGAGGAAGGAGAAAATTTTACAAGTGAGAACACAGCCATGGTAGGGCGACACCCTCAAAATTTATCAAGAAGTGGATGAAAGGCTCAAAGAGTTGAAGAAAAGGGAGGAAACAATATTGCAGAATGTTGTTGGCCTAACCAAAGAGGCATTGTTGGAGGATGCGCGCCAAGAGGAGAAACAAATGGCAGAGACAATCTAGCGGTATAATGAAATATACAATGGAATTGCAGCGAAAATCAAGGGAACTGCCGCTGAGTGACTTGAGATGAGTCATGGGTGAGTGTTGGGGGATTTTTGGGCTTAACCCAACTTAGTCCAAGTTTTGATCAAAGACTTTGCATTTTGAGGAGCGGAGCGTGTGGAGTTGGCGAAGTTCTATTCATCGCACAATGTTTAGGGGCTTTGGGGTGGGTCAAAAGTCCCTTATTTTATAAACGGGTTTCGGGAATTAGTCCATTATTTTTTCGGATCCATGGTATGTGGACCATGTTCTTGTAGTAAGGAAGCACATATAAAGAAGATGTAATACTTTGTCGAAGATAACTATCTAAGCATAGATATAATTCATAGATTGATCATATTTTTGTCTTGGGTCTGTATTTTTGGGAAATCTCTACAGCTGAGTACACAGAGGCCTTGAAGAGTCTGCAACTGAGTGCGCAAACCACCTATATCTGGGTGCGCAGGTCATAGAAGTGTATGTATTGAAGATCCTTATTAATAAAGAAGAAGTTTTGGCGAAGTATTGTGTATTTTTCTGTGCTCATTATCTGTTGTCAAATATATCGTCATGCATGATTTTTACTGAATTATGTGAAAGAATATGTGTTATTGTGTGGTTATGTCTTCAGAAGTCATCGCATTATTGTTTTTTGTATCGATGTTTCGAACCAACTTAAGTGGTTCATCATCATGATTAGATATGTGAAAAAGTCAGAGATTGATGTGTAATAAATAGAGGATGAAGTAGGGATGGTAATGTAAAGAGCCGATAGGTTTGGTAATGCTATGATTTTAATTAAATTATTTTTATTATTAAAAAAAATTATTAAATTTTTAATTTTTAATTTCTTTAAAAAAATATTTTTATTTTTATTTTTTATTTATTTTTATTTTTGAATGATTATTAGCCTAATACGTATTATGATGTTCTCTATTATGTTTATGCATTAAGTACCAGTCTATGAAATTAATCATTAGCGCGAAGTTATTCATGTACACGAAGTTGTAGATAGATATAATACATATGTAAGCACACAAGAGCCACAACACAGATATCTCTCTGGCTGCAAACACCTATTTTTGTAACCTGCCTAACCGCTTTGGGTGAGACTGTGATTTGCTTGTAGGTTGCTGCTGAAAGGGCTAGTGGTTGAAGGTTTTGTTGGTGTGCAGTACACTCTGAACTTGGGTCAAGCCCCCTTAAACCAATCATTTTCCAATATGTCGTCAAATTAAAGGTATTGTTTAATGCCACGAATGCATGTGCTATGTTAGAGGTTCACTGAGTGAATCCCCCGCACTTTAACATAACTTAAATGACTAGTTCTTTTTGCTTCCTCTATTGTTTTATTATTTGTGTATATTCTTGAATGATTAGTGAAATGTAAGGTTGAGAACACTTTTAAAGTTGAAAGAATTCAAGAACTAAAAATGCATTTTATATTGAAAATTATGCATTTAAACACCCGCAATAATTATCTTAGATTTACACTTTGAATATACAACTTGAGTCAAACTTAGCCTATTAAGGATAAAATATTTATTTAAAAAAGCCTTCATTTAATGTGAATATATAAGCCACAACATTAAATTAGAGGTAACACCACATTTATTTATTTTATTTTTTCCTAGGGCCTCATTATAATGTTTCGATCCTCTTATTCACTCTAACATTCTCATTTCCCAATTAAAAACACTTACTAATTAATGAAGAGAAACATCAACATAATAAGAGTAAGACATTCAATAACAATGACACTCAATTCTAACAAATTTCATTAACAAAGATATT
>APFE030913055.1:30097-44275 GCA_000404065.3 Pinus taeda | reverse complement strand
TTTTCCTCAATGTTTCTGATTTTCTGAGATCACACTAAGGTGCAGGGAAAAGAGCATACGCATGAGAAAAATCCTTCTTTTCTGTTTCTGATTTGCCTAGATCGCACAGAGTCACAGGGCAAAGAGCATATGCAGAAATGAAAGGTATAGATCCGGTAATAAAAGGAGCTAAATAAACCAAAACCGAAATAAACAGAGAGAAAATATCAGTAAACTGCAAATAAATATTGTATACCTCCAGATCTAAAAAATGACGCAGCTAGGGCTACTGGAAACCTTTTCGCATGAAACGAAAGGGGTTCCTCACTGGAACAGATGCTCCCAACACAACAGAGCAGTCCTCTTGGCCTAAAAGAAGTCAGAAACAGCAGATCTAGGAGATGGCAGTCGGATGCAGTTCAACCGGCTTCAGATTTGGATCTCCAACGGACGCGGCCCTCAAATAGCTCTGATACCATGTAGGAATTTACAGGGTAAGTTCCTCAGACAGAACACCAAAAGGACACTGCTCACAAATAGATCACAGATCAATACACCAGTATTTTGACATGGTTAAAACCCTCAAAGAGGGAAACGGTCCACGGCCTGTGCCAACATGGCCACTACAGGCAATTTATTAATAAAAGAATGAAAATTTACATAAGCTTCTCTCATGCACGGTTAACCTACAAATGACCCTCCATGCGCTTTAAATAGAATTCATGGACCAATCGGGTGTCAGGCCACGGATCAAGTGTCGGTAATACCGAGGAGAGAATGAACCGTCGGATCACTACATATCGTGATCGTCGGATTGTAAGTTACAAATGTACATAGTAAAGAAACACACTTTACCTAACTCTATACTACACCAAGTTATACTTAACTATTCCTATGTGTCAGAATATCCTAACAAAGAGTAATAGACACATAGTGTTGTGAGAGTGAATAAGGAGGAACGATTCTGCAGGGGATGGTAGAGTTGCAACAATAGGAACAGAAGCAAAGGAGTTACGAATGAATAAAAAATACCTTAGGAAGATATGCAAATTTAATTTAGCTTCAAATAAATTCAACAGTGCGCATTAAGAGATATGCAAGCACACAACAATGGCAATTTTGACACGCAGGAAGGCAGAACTAACATTTAGAGAGTTTACAAAACAAGTGGCTCAAATTAGAGCAGGGCTAAAATTCTCATGCAACTTTGATGCCATGTTAAACATAATCATGACGAAGACAAGAGTGTGAAGGATAAGCATTGAATGCATTATTTTTCACAATGATACATATTTATAATACCTTGGAGTGACCCTTGGATTCCATATTCCAAGGTCCCTTAGACTCCCTTTGACTGCTCACATTCCACACCAACCCTTAGAGGATTAGTTGTCCAACAACCTTCATGAACAATCTCCAACACAACCAATGGCATAGGTTGGATCAAATGGCCTCCCTTCGTCGTGGATAAAAATGCGGAAGGAGCATTTGGATAATCTAGAGGGGAGAGTGGAACACATGGAGGCTCATGTGCATGAAGCTTTCCATCAACAACATGATAATCGTCTTGTGGACCAAGCTCTAGGCAACAATATGGATTGAGTATGGTCATGGGTTGTATTTGGGTTCTTGGTCTTTTTTTAGCAATCTATTTGAGAAATTTTAACTTTTTTTTATTTTGGTCAAATGTTTTTTGTTTGTATCATCTAGTCAACAAGTTTAGTAAGACTGAGGCCAATAACATGTTTTGAAAATCTCTCAAAAATATATCCTTTTTCATAATTAATAAACTCTTAATTTACAAATATATATATATATATAATATTATATATATAAAATGAAAAGCCTTTTTTAAATATAAAATTTATGTTAAATCAAAATCCATATCGTATAGGCCCGCAGAGGTTTGGTCTCGTGGCCAACGGACAATCTGCTAAGTCGTTTGTGTCGTTGTGCAGGTCACAAGTTCGAGTCTCGTCTTAACCGAGGGTCATTTTTTAGAGCTGGGGGGTTCCTCCTAGAGGTTATAGTGGCAGCCGGTGGGATTCGACCCCGTGTGTCACGCCCCCAGGCCTACGGTAGTCTTCCAACCATACTTGGCAAGGTGTGGCACCACCGAACACTTTCTTTTCACCAATACTTATGTTCATGGACTACGCCTAACCACTTTTCCTTCTTAGTTTGTGTTTCTCAACCAAATAATTATTATGTTTCCTTTATACCAATGAACACCCATACACATTCATTATCATTAGAAATTATACAAGGGAACACAATTGCACAGTATAAAGGGAGGGGCAACTCCCTGAACAATGATTCTGCCCGAATACAATATATTATACAACTTTGCAATGTTTACAATGCTTTACAAGTATACTTGGAAACACCAAGTTTCATACTTAGCCAATTTTACATCAAGGCCACACCTTCGTGTGCCAACCAAGTTCCTTGCCCGAGTTGGGTGGGTGCACCCTCACACAAACCGCCAACCGCACTCCTCAACCGAACATTGTTCACCTTGCACGATGGGTGGGCGACCTCACCCGAGTCACCCGTTCACCCTTTGTATTGCTTCAACCAGCGGTGACTCCACCCAAGTTTCCACCACATATACTTCCACACAACGGGCGGGAGACCTCACCTGAGTCACCACCCGCGCTCCTCCACCGAACACCGGGCACCTACCTACCTGCGCCTTCGTCCAAACGGTGGGCGCCTTCACCCATGCCCTCACCCTTCACCAAACCTGCATGCTATACTTTGTGTAGCTCTGCCCATGGAGCGAGCGCATAGACCTGCGCCTCCGCTCGACCTCCTACACTTCTTCGCACACTCCTTTGATGTAGAGCGAATGATGTTCGAATGATCCAAATGACTCCACGTGCTTTATATTTATATGCCTCCACACATGGTTATGCCACCTCTTGGCTGATCTGTGTTATGTTTCCAGCCAATGCCTTTCTTTTGTAATTTCACTCGGTCGACCCATCGACCAACGCTCCCATAACAATTCTCTACCGTCGGCTCACGAAGTATGAACACCCTCGCTCGTTCATCATATAACATGCTTACTCCTTCACTTTTCGCACGCACACTCCAAGTGACTGCTTTGTTGTTTTGTTCGCTCAACTGCGCGCTCGTTTACCTCCAAACTCGTCGCACGTCTTGGCGGTGATGCCTTTGGACTGCAGGTCCTTGCATTCTCCCCCACTTGAAATCATTGTCGTCCTCGACAATATCTCATCCCGGCAACTATTTGTCACCAAGATCACCATACCAAGGTATACACCTCATTGGTATGTCATACATCGGAAATCATCTCAATACATGATCATCAACCATCTCGTCACAATCTCCACATGCTGCTCCCCATCATGGAAGGTTGGCCCCTCCATCTTAAGCTACATGCTTCCTGCAACATCTCGTGTCGACCTCATCATGTGTCGTCCTCGTGTGAACTGTTTCCATGATACTCCAACACAATGCTAACACATCTCTGTACATGTCGGCCCCCATATCTGAACTAGTTGGGTAGCTAATCCAACTGTCACGCTCAAACCATGAGAATGCACATCCTCATGCCATCATCATTCGTTTCTCTGAACATCCCATCACATCATCAACTCGATCAAGAATCCATCTCCATAAAAGTATAAGCCATGCTCAGGTCCATGAAGTAGTCTCCATCTCATCTGCAACATCTATCCAATGTGCTGCATGAAATCAGCCACATCTATCCAACATCATCATCCATCTACAAAACATTGATCTCCTCAAATGAAGAGATCATCTCATCAAACTCCAACTCTTGATGTGCCACATCCAAGTCAATGAAGCTACCTCCATCATATCTGTAATGTGCCATCCCTCAAGTTTGCCATAGAAACAAGTATGAACCTGTTTCATCTATCCATGTGCTGCCCATGATCATAGATCAATTAGCTCCCATATGTCAAAGGTTCTTAAGTCTCGGCTCAACCGATGCCCAAGTGTTACCACCAAGGCATCATCGTCGTTTAACCCCATCACTCCAAAGTGTCTCATATCGATCCTCCACATCAAGTCACTCTTTCAAGCCACACCCATACATGTACTCAAAAGTATGCATCTCATCCTACATCAAAGTCTATGACCTCAGCTCCTCAATGCATCAG
This sequence comes from Pinus taeda, assembly GCA_000404065.3. Taxonomy (NCBI): domain Eukaryota; kingdom Viridiplantae; phylum Streptophyta; class Pinopsida; order Pinales; family Pinaceae; genus Pinus; species Pinus taeda. The sequence goes on along the minus strand of APFE030913055.1, from coordinate 40,142 downwards.
ATCCTCCAAGTCCACCATATATGAAGTCCTCAAAAGTCACAACCTCATGTCATCATGAGCTCCATGAGTCATCTCCAACCAACACTCTAGCAAGCATACAAGTCTCAGCCCAAAGGTCTCTACAAGATGCCTCAACTCTCCATGTAGTAGGAATGCTCCATAGTTTGCTCACAACTCCATCCAAGTCCATGGCCTTGTTGTACAAGAGTGCACAACCTCTCCATCGGCTCATAAGTAAAACATCTCCATGTCACATCAGCAAATCCACCTACACAACACCCCTGCCTTGGCACTCCTCATTGGATGCCCATAAGTGACAACTCTACAAGTGCTCCTGCATAATGTCCCTGCATAAGACTGCCAATCTCTATGTCTCCAACCTGATGTCCATGACTAATTTTCCCATGTAGTCCAACCAAGTAGACCCATCACAACAATCGGTCATCCTCATCCAAGTCTGCAAACTTCGGTCTAGTGAACTCGGTCACCCAACCATATCATCAACATGAGTCTTTCCATCATAGCTCCCCCACTAAAGGTTCCACCAAGACTTTCTCCCGGTCTCAGCCATGAGAAGTCCACCCAAGTATCATCATACCTCAAGTGTGTGCCCTTTTGCTATCTATCCATGAGTCATGTTGGGCACTTAGCCAATTCTCCATGTGGCTAAAGCATGACCCAATCCTCCACAATGATCATCATGTTCCTCCCTTGTCACAGGCCCTTGTACCTTCTATCATAAGGTCACAAACAACCCCAATAAGTCCTGTAACAGTCAACAATCCTTGCTTCTCCATACAAGGTCTCATCATAGACATCCATGGTGAGATGCTCTCCTGCATCGACAAACTGGTTTTGCCCTTCCCTGCATATGGTTCATCTCCCAAAAGCTCAAATGAAACACAAGTATCAATAATACTTACTTCATCATCATGAGGTTCCTCCATGCAAGTATCCTCATCCATCCATGTCTGCAAACTACACGATCCTAGTCCAACTTGATCAACCTCAAGTTCATCCTCCATCGCTGTCACATTTGCAACATCCTCAATCATCACGACTTCCTCTTCCTTGTCAGCATAATCTGCAACTTCATCTTGCTCCATTGTCCAACCAAGTTGAAGAAGTTCGTCTTCAACATTCTTTTCCAAGACTTCAAGTTCCTTTCGAATCCAAGGTTTCTCTTCTTTCATCCGCTTCAACCTGTATAAGGTAAGCAAGAGCTTCCCTTCGCATTCTTCCAAACTTGCCATGCCTTATCATTCAGCTTGGCCCAAGCACTAAGCTTCACCTCTGCTAAACCTATTTCACCATTCACCAGCTTCACCAAGTTCCCTACAATCATGAACCAGCCCTTGTTCCACTTGTATGTGAAACTAGCTTCCTACACTTGCAAGTACCTACTTCCACTGTCATCAACTGCCAAGCTTCTTCAACCCTGAATCAGCTTCAATACATCATCACGAGCAAGCTTGCTCTAATCCCAACTATCATGCCCCCAAGCCTACGGTAGCCTTCCAACCATACTTGGCGAGATGCGGCACCACTGAACACTTTCTTTTCACCAATACTTATGTTCATGGACTACGCCTAACTACTTGTCCTACATAGTTTGTGTTTCTCAACCAAGTAATTATTATGTTTCCTTTATACCAATGAACACCCATACATATTCATTATCATCCACAATTATACAAAAGAACACAATTGCACAGTATAAAGGGAGGGGCAACTCCCTGTACAATGAGTCTCCCCGAATACAATATATTATACAACTTTACAATGTTTACAATGCTTTACAAGTATACTTGGAAACACCAAGTTTCATACTTAGCCAATTTTACATCAAGGCCACACCTTCGTGTGCCAACCAAGTTCCTTGCCCGAGTTGGGCGGGCGCGCCCTCACACGAACCACCAACCACACTCCTCAACCAAAATTCATTCACCTTGCATGACAAGTTGGTGACCTCACCCGAGTCACCAGTTCACCCTTTGTATCATTTCAACCAGCGGCAACTTCACCCATTTCCACTGCATATACTTCTGCACAGTGGGCAAGCGACCTCACCCGAGTCGTCACCCATGCTCCTTCACCGAACGTTAGGCACCTGCCTACCCGCACCTTCGTCCGAACAGTGGGCGCCTTCACCCGCACCCTCACCCTTCACCAAACCTGCGTGTTATACCTCATGTAGCTCTACCCGTGGAGCGAGCGCATAGACCTGTGCCTCTGCTCAACCTCCTACACTTCTTCGCACACTCCTTTGATGTAGAGTGAATGATGTTTGAATGATCCGAATGACTCCACGCATTGTATATTTATATGCCTCCACGCATGGGTATGCCACCTCTCGGCCGACCTGTGTTATGTTTCCAACCGATACCTTTCTTTTGTTATTTCACTCCGTCAACCCATCGACCAATGCTCCCATAACAATTCTCTATCGTCGGCTCACCAAGGATGAACACCCCCACTCGTTCACCATATAACATGCTTGCTCCTTCACTTTTTGCATGCGCGCTCCAAGTGACCGCTCTGTTGTTTTGTTCGCTCAACCATGTGCTCATTTACCTCCAAACTCGTCGCACATCTCGGCGGTGATGCCTTTGGACCGCAGGTCCTTACACCGTGTAACGCGAGTACGATACCAGCGTCGTTGCCGATTCCGCTAGTCAACAAAAAAAAATCCATATCCTATAGAACTTCATGAATTAACACACGAATCGAACCGAATCCGCAAATATTCAAATTCCTTGTTCCAATTCACCCCAATTTGGTAACTATGATTTTATGAAGATAATGTTAAATTGTGTAAATTAAATAATATTAACAATATCATATTAAAGGCTTCCCTATAAAACATTTATACAATGTTTAATTCACATTATATTGAAAAGGTTACAAATAACTCAATTTGAAATTTTCCACATATAATACCATAATATCATATATTCCCTATAAAACATTTTATAAATTATTTTAGATTAGACAAATATTATTTCAAAAATATATCACAATCAATGCAATATTGGAAGGGTTATTTGTGGTTCAAAGTGCTAAATTCGAAAGCCAAAAATTCAAGGACCCAATCACTTCACATGGGTATGTCCTAATGGATACATGCATAGAAGGACGAGAATGTTTCAATTTAGGACTTCTCAATTGTTTTGCAGAGTTTGGAATAGTTAACCGAGTTGTTTTTAGTGAATTTCTGGAAGTTTTTTCGTAGGTTTTTCTAGTCAAATTTCTCTAAAATCCGGCAATAATTTATTGAAATCACAAAATTGATGGTAATCCCTGAACAATCAAAGTGCCTTAGGGGTTTTTCAAGGTGTTGAATCTATATATACAATCAAAAACTAGTTTAAATAACACAAATCAAGATTTCACCTCAAATGTTTCCACGAATTCAGCATCGAAAAGTCCAAAAAGTCGCACTAAAGACAACTCCATAGGTAACACTCTAGAGTATTATCTTGTTGTGCACACATAATCCAAGGCTCATTACTCCTTTCATGGAGTTTGGAATAGAAAGGATTGTCTAATGTTTTACTTCCTCTTCGCACATGTATTTTGACCACTATTGGAGTCCTTGGTACAAGAAGGTGTTAAAATAAATATAATTTTTTCCTTACCGTTTTGGATTCCCAAGTAGAGCCAAGGGAAAAAGCTATTCTTTTAATGATGTTGTGTTTTGGTTTACTTTATTATTATTTATTTACACACTGTTTAAAATATTTTGTTGATTGTTCACAAGGCTTTGGATAGACGGTGATTGGGTGTGTTGTTAAGGCACTAATAAATGTTAATTCATCGGTTCAATTCTCTACCTTATTCGAGTGTTATTCTTGGACATGACCGTGAAGTAGCCTCACCAATGTCGAACTTACAAAAACAAATTACTTTGTTGATTTAGAATTGTTTTTTTAGATGAATATACCTTTTTGAGATTTATTCTTTAAACTTTTGTAATAATATGAAATTATTCTTTATAGTCATATGATGTGTTTTATATGATGTGTTTATTATATTTGATTTACAAATATGTTGATATTCATTTACATATTGTTGAACATGTTATTCATTCATATGCATGGGTGTTCTTAGAAAAAGGAATTTCTTCCTATAATGTAACTTTCTACCTACCATTCCCTACAACTATCCATAAATAACTAGCATGGTGAGCCTAAGATATATCTCACCCATTTTTCAGATAGTGTATTTATTTGTCTAGCTTATTCATTTGAAGGAGGTAGGGCCATCTATTGTGAGGTAAGTTAATCATTTTTGCATGCAAGTGCTTCCATTTAATGTTTTTGGCATTCTAATATGGATCATGGGTTGAAATTGGATTATATACCATGATGTTTGGGTTGTATACGTGTTTCCTTATTTCACCTTTGTGGTTTCCCTTTACTCCTAGTCCAGTGTGGCCTTCCTTAGGATCTTCCATCCACTGTGTACAAGGGACACAAATAGGAATCTTTGATTATGGTAGTGTTCCATGTTACTCATACTTAGAACTTTGTCATCATTACCCTTGTTCATTCTCACATGTTTTGATCGATTGTTGGCAGTCACTTGTGCTAGTTCCGTAAAACCTTGTCCTATGAGAAGAAGGGATTGGAAATACCTAGGGTTGATGTAGTAGTTTAAAAAAAAACTATGCCAAATGTTAAAATGCAAAAGAATGGCAAGGAATTTGAAGAAATCAAAAGCCAATTATAGCATCAACTCTACCCCCTCTTATATAGCCACTCATCCCCAAGAGTATCCATGTGTGTCACACCTATCAAAGTAGAAGGAACTCTCAAAGAACATCTCAATTCCAATGAAGCAATAAATTGTCCATCATTAAAGGGGGATTATATTACATTATAATTAATGAAGCTTGTTAAACAAACCAAACCAAATAAAGTAAAAGGAAAATAAGAGGGCTTGGAAAAACAAATAAGAGGGAAGGTAATTCAAGTCACTAAGCACTTTTTCTACAAAGGCACTCATGGATGAGGGTTTTATATAACCTAGTATAAGACTATGACTCTTTTCATGAAGTAAACCTCAAACTATAACACCTATCACTTACAACTATCATCTAAAAGAGTTGGCAAAGGAATTGTTCCTCCCCTTAGTATTGGAAGCACCTAATAAGGTCATATGATAACCCTTATACATGTAAATATAGCAACTTGTATGTGATCATAATGTAGTGAAACATTTGAATATGATACTTGTATGAGGTACTTTGATCGACATGACATTAAATATGGTCCACCTCAATGCTCGTATGGTTCTTGTACTCATGATGTTGATCTCACTTTATTCCTTGAGTGCCTGTTAAATTATATTCCAAGTATAGATAGGATCCATTGAAAAATGATGTGAGACTACTCTAACAATTCACAAATAATTCTTTGTAATATTATTAAAAAATAATAATGATAATAATAATAAATAAAATGAATGAATATAATAAATAAATAAATAAAACATATTTTTCAATAAAATCATTTATTTATTTATTTATTATAATGTTTTATATCCCCGATCAGAGTGACACACTGACAAAGCATGTGAGAGGGGAGGGGAGGTTGGCCCTTTACCATCACCCTGCTACATGGGGGGGAAGGTGAGGCCATCCCACCTTCCACCTAGCCATCACATTTAAGATCCATGCAACATGAGGTATGAAATCCACCCAACTCATTACTCGGCCTAGGCATGAAGAGGATGGGTATTATGTATGTTGAGATAGTATTGTTAACTATGCTCCATCTTGTTATCACTACGTTGGAACGAGGAATGGGGCAACCTTCCACCCTAAGTTTCCTTCCCGACTTTGTTTTTTCCATTTCTTTGGACGGGGGAGGTACAAGTTCTCCCAACCTGGCCTTCCCAAAGTTCAAACTGTATGCTAAGAATTCCATTGATACTCAGCTGAAGGAGGCCACTAAAATTTGTTGGCACCTGGGCGTCTATCTACTTATGGTGGTTGATGGTTTGTTGCTTGATTGGAATGATTGGTTGCTTAGGCCTCAAAATTCTCAGCTCCAACACACCTTCATATTCAGCAACATTGGGAAACAAGTGCCCTTATCCACATTTCGTGCTTGGTCTTAGTCCCATTTTTCTTTACAGATCTATTGGAAACTAGTTGAAATTATTTGTGTTTCCCAATCATATAATTCATGTGATATAACCCGTTGCACTTCATTCGTTCTCTCAATACACAGTGATCCCCTTTGTCCCATCTCATATTTGTTCCATTATACCAACACACAAATTATTTGGACCTTAAAACTTGGGCCTAGGATGTGCTTTGACACCATTGTAATTGATTTACTTGATATCCTTATAACACTTGTTTTCTCGTCACCAGTTACTCTACCTCAATTTAGATTCATCTATCAATTGCAACTCACCATTATTTCTCCCAACTTTGTTGTGATTTCTTGCTATCCTTTGCTCTCTCTCATTTCTCTTGTGGTTATTTTCTATTGGCCTATCTCCTACAACATGCCTCACCAATGCATTAGAAGTAGGGGTGGTTCCTCTGGAAAAGGTGAGGGGAGTTCATGAGATTGCTTCCAAGACCAAACTATGGTGCAGAGGTACCATGACCACATCCCTGAACACATCCAGACAACAAAGAATCAAGCAGCTATTGAAGCAATGACTAAGAGGAATGAGCACATTGATGAGGAAATCTTCTCCTCAGAAGCTAAGTGGCTTCTAGATTTAGGCCACACTCGAGGAAGCCAAAATTAGCAGTTATGTATTGTCGAATTATATTGGCACATCAAAATACTCATTGGAAAATCCTTTGAGGATCATAAAGAAGACACTAAAAGTAAGATATCTCTTCAACATAGTGTCATCCAAGTAGAGAACTAGGAGATGTCTCTCAAACTTAGGGACATGGCTCTATGTTAAGTGTGAATTGTGGTCATCCTCTCCAAATAAAAAGGCCCATCTTCACCTGGCACACTAGCACCACTGACTATTGTTTCAACAACCAACTAATCTATTTCATGGAACCTCTTTTTGTTTATTATAGCATCTTCTCTTGGATTTGGAGATTCATAGTTATCACGGATTTTTAGCAACATAGTTGTCATTTTGATGCACTTAGGATTATGCATTTGCATGATAGTATTAGTAAGGAATATGCATTTGCATGATAGTATTAGTAAGCATGCTAATACATGGTATGGATACAATTTTTTTGAGTTACCTGTGAAATTTTGGACAAAAGAACTATATTTCCACCACTAGTCTGGTTTTTCAAATGGAAAACCTTGGTTGAAATACATATTAGCTCCTGATTAATCAATAGAATACTACGCTTACAACAAAAATATATATAATGTTTTATAATATTTATTATTATTTTTACTTATTTATTTATTTCTATTTTCATCATTATTATTTAATAATAATATAAAACACCACATTTTTACCATTATTAAATTTCAATAATTACACCGAAGGTGTTCCTATGATGGGTTTAGTTGTGCGGATCCAGCGAATCAATAAGGTTTGTTTTTGTCTTCCTTCATCCAAGGATTTTTTTACCATGATAGTGATTAGATTTTTATTTTTGACATGAAGAGTGCTCCTCCATGTGAGTCTTTCCATGACAAAGTTGCCTTTTTTCAGTGCTTTTTTCCAAGGAACAATTTTTTCGTTTTCATGCTCATTCCAGAATGAGCATTGGTTAACATGTCCTCTCATGATCCTCCTCTTGAAACTTGTGCCTTGGCAAATGCCCTGAGAATGGAATTAGAACCCCTGACCTTTTCGCAGCAAGAATATATTGATCTAGGATAGTTTTTGGATGATACCCTGTTAAGTTTCCTCTTTGAAGAATAAAAATGGGTCGGTGGTGGAAGAGTTGTTCATATGTTGATCTAGATCTCTTCAGCTACCTGAATTAACCAAGATATTTTACTTTTGTGATGTTAGTAGAATTGCATATGAAGAGCATGATATACCACATGTGCATACTATAAATAATATGAAACATAATCACGAACATCAAATCAAAGAACACAAACACATTGATAACAGAGTTCACCTAGTGTGGGTTACATCTCTGGTCCCTAGTGTCAAGAGTGGGGAGGCCACTTCATTAATGTTGCAAGATGATGATGTACATGGTATATTCTTTGTCATAACAAGGATTATTCCCTAAACTAGAGTGGCATATCTCTCCACGATATGTTCTTAGAAACTCTCACTCAGATGGCTAAATTCCCTCAACAAGAGTGGCATGTCTCTCCATGAGACATCTTATAGGAACTCTCACTCAAATTTCTCTTCCTTCAATATGACAAGCTAATAAAATCTCACATGATGTGGCATACAAGTATCCCTCAACATAATGGTAATCAAGGATCTCAACAATAAAAACATCATCTCAGCAAATCTGAAGAAAAGCATGACATAATTGCATCATATACCTCAACTTTCAGTGATGGCCGAAAATGAAAATCTCAGCTACTGAAACAGACACCACTGTCGAATTTTTGGAGAGAAATCGTGTCAAATGACTACAGACTTTTCTCCTTTCTGACACCATCAAATTATGGACCCTCGAGAATCTTGAAGATTCCCCCAAAGATTATTTCCTGAAGATGGATGAAAATCTACTACTCGGATGAATATTCTGAGCACACAACTGCACTCCCAGCGAAATTCTGTGATAATGACTATAAATTTGGCATCATTATGCCTCGGTCAAAAATCAGCCTCCAAGGGAATCTTTAAATTCCACAAGATTCTCGAAAGATTCATTGTTGTTGAACACCTGAATCTTTGCTACTCACATGGATATTTTGACTGCACTGTTGGACTCCTGATGATAAAATGTAAAAAAATGACTATCCACTCGTCAAATTCTATCACTGGCACCTTTGCCCTCTAAGGGAATCTTTTCAACATCTCAACATATTCCCTACTTATGGTTCCACATCTTTGCCCGTTCATTGTTCCGCTTTGGTCTCGCTCGGCACTCCTCCATCTAATCGACTAATTTGAGTGGTGCTGGGTTAGGACAGGAATTCTGGGTAGAGGCAGTGGATACTGCATGTTACCTGGTCAATAGGTCACCTTCATCAGCGTTGGAGGATAAGACTCCACAAGAAGTATGGATTGGTAAGAAACCCTCTCTTTCACATCTGAGGGTATTTGGATGTGATGCATATGTACATGTTCCAAAGGAGAAACGAACCAAGTTGGATAGTAAATCAGAAAAGTGCATCTTTATTGGGTATAAGGATGGTTTAAAGGGTTATAAGCTTTGGAACCCAGTCACACGGAAGGTTGTGTACAGTCGAGATGTGGTGTTCAGAGAGGTGAAATGTGTTATTAAACATGAAGTCCAACCAAAGAAACTCGTGAAGATAGAGTTTGAACTAAAGGAGGAAGAATCATACTCTGTAGCAGAGGAGGAATCAGAAGATGAAGAGCCACAAACTTCGGTTGTGAGAAGATCAGTTCGAGAAAGAAGGCAGCAAGAAAGGTATAGTCCATCTGCTTTCTATTCAAATTTTTCTTTGTCTGTCACTGATGATGATCCCAGAACTGTGAAGGAAGCATTGGATTCAGAGGATGGAAAACTCTGGAAAGAGGCCATGGTTGATGAAATGGCATCTTTGCACAAAAATGAGGCTTGGGATCTGATGGAGTTACCAGCTGGAAAGAAACCCATTGGCAGCAAATGGGTGTTTAAAAAGAAGACAAATGCAGAAGGGAAGGTGGAGAAATACAAAGCTCTATTGGTAGAAAAACGTTATTCCCACGTGTCGGGAATTGATTTTGGTGATATTTTTTCTCCTGTTGCCAAGGTAACTTCTAGTAGATTAATTTTATCTGTTGCTGCTTCTTTTGATTTTGAGGTAGAACAGATGGATGTGAAGACAGTGTTTCTTCATGGGGATTCGGAAGAGGAAATCTACATGAAGCAACCTGAAGGCTTTGCGGTGAAGGGTAAGAAAGAACTGGTATGCAAGTTAAAGAAGTCTTTGTATGGGTTAAAACA